>VDFB02040808.1:0-29563 GCA_007258455.2 Sequoia sempervirens | reverse complement strand
GATGCATATCAGCAGCTGATGCTATGTTGATGAGCAATGAAATGTCAAGGTTTGGTCTCAAGCTTTTCAAGGAGAGATGGTCATACGATCCTCATGGTGTCTTCGCAGCCCGTCTTGGTCAAAATCATGCACATGTACCTACAAATGAAGATTTTTGGACCAATTGTGAAGATGAGTTCCAAGTGCACAAGCGTAACTACTCCAGACTTACACTTCACCAGATGGCTGATTTCTTATCAGAAGATGTGGAGGGTTTGTCAAATGATAATGGGGAGTTTCTACTTCCCATGTATGCCCGAGATCAAGTCAAGCAACGACCACTTTCACAAGTCAATTGGTTCGCCAAAAAGATCACCTCGGTTGAGGAAAGGACAAGCTGAGTTATCAAGAACAACAGGATATTCCTAAACAGTAAGAAGACACAAAAGGTAGCTATTCCAGTTGCAAAGCCACCAATAGTTCGGTCATCTCTACCTTCTTCTTCTTAATCAAAACCAAGAGCGAAAGCTATGAGCAATCCTCTAGAAGATACAAAGATTAGCAAAATGACGAAGAGCTTAAAGGAAAAGGTGAATCAACAGAACAATCAACAGATGCACCAAACATACCAGTTGAGTCAGCACCACAAGTTGAAGTCGTGCCTTCATCTCCTATTCTTCCACCGTCACTGAGGCCTTCTCCTATTCATATAGATTCAAAAGGTGATTCACTAGTTCGCAACGTCTCAACACCTATTGATCCATTAGGAGTTGTTGGAGCTAGAATCGATCCTCCTAGAGAACTTAGTAGAGACTCCTTGTCTTGGCTTGAGAACTTGCTAGGTAGGAAGAGGAGGAAGCCATCTTATCAATTGAACTTTGCAGAACTTGATAGCATCTATCAAGACACAACAGAGAAGAAACTTAAGGAGCAAGTTTATATGGAGAAGAATTTAGATGGCGAGATCATCCTTGAGTTTGCCACACCTTCAGAGGACAAGAACATTGATGAGGTTGAAATTGATGACTTCAAAGTTGTCAAGGCCAATCTCGGTAGAAGCACCTAGCATACTAATGTGAATCTCTTTGAGGTTGCAGCAGATAATCTGAAGTAACGAGTGTAATGTCCTTGTGCGTGGGTGATGTGCCCCGACGGCCACATGTCCGTTGGGTTTGTGTAAGACCCCAAATTCTCCGATGGTGGCCTCGCTAGTGAAAGATCCTCCCTGATTGCCACCCTTAACACCCTGGGTAGCCGCCCTCACTACCAGGCCGATCTTTTGGTGGAGTCACAAGCAAAGATTATGGTTGTTGCATCATCCAGGACCTACCTTAGACGCATTCGTAGGAAGGATGCAGCTCCTCTGAGCCATAGACTTCTAGTTATTATTTTGATATTTCATATTTGTTTGGAACATTTAATGTCATGGATTTCATATTCCATGAGTTTTGTATACATTTGACTATATTTATATATCTAAGTGTGCTATTTCCTTCAGCAGCTCAACTACAATTTGTGTTTATACTTATGTGATCGATGTATACTTGTGTATGTGATCAAATTAGCTTCTATTTGATGATGTTATTGTGTCTTTAAGGTTTATTTACTCAAGGGTGCATGAAACAAGTTTTAAATCCTTAAAAATCTCTAAATTTCTTGGGTTTTTCACTTTGTCAAGTCTGCATCGAGTCTGGACACCGAGTCCCAAGTCGAGTCACCCTCACCGAGTCCACACCAAGTCCGAGTCTCGGAACTTTAACATCAACACAAATTCAACTGCAAAAAGGTGTGAACTTTCCAATGGAAGTGAAACACTAATTGGGTCTACCAAGTTCACAACAAGCTACATAGCAAGGCATTAGACATTATCTTGCATAACTTACAAGGTATGAACCAGGTTTTGTGTAGCCATTATCTTGCATAACTTACAACATGCCAACCAAGATTTGTGTAAACAATAATTAAGTTGCATAAGAATACAAATTTTCCCTTGGTATGCAAAATGCCCTTCAACCCCATTTATTCACCTTCTCATAAAAAATGTAGAATGGCTATGAAACTAAAAAACATGAGGGAAAGAGGTGTAAATTAACTCATAGTGTTGCAATACCCAAAATTCAACATTTCTTGGTTATTCATGGATGCTCCTAAATCACACTCCCATAAAATATTTGATTGTGAGTAGGATCCTCCCAATTTAAGGTGTGAAAGCAAAGCATGGCCAAGCAATTCGACCAAACTCTATTGCTGATATCTATGAATTTTCTTCAAGCCTTTTCCTTTCCAACAGATCAAGTACTCCTTATAATCCCACTGCCTCATTTTTTAATGATTCGCTCTTCTAATATAACTTCATTCAACCTTTTCTCATTCTCTTTTAGGAATTGACTTCTCAAATATGTGAGTTATTTTTTATCACTTCAACTTCATTATTTTTCCAATATCAATGCAAATATGTGGCATTGAAAATGGGTTAAATCTCTAACCTTTCTAACAACTCTACCTTGTAGACATTGCCTAAGAACTTTCTAAAATCATGGGCCAATTTTCTTCTAGTTCAAATTTACGTAAGTTCCTCCAAGGAATCTATCCTTACTCAAATGCATCAACATTGATACTCCAACAAACAACTATTTTTTCCTTGCTTCATTTAGCTTCATATGTTGCTCACTACTCTACTGCTATATTTCCTTCACAACCTGATGCAATTCCCACATGTACCTTGCAAAGCTCTCTAGATCCACACTCTCTTCTATCAGCACACTCATCAAGTCAATCACTCCTTTCAATGACCTTCCATATAAATTTTGAAACAATGTTTTTCCCAAGGACCTAATTACTAGATTATTATTGAAAAAATTTGCTTGAACCAATACTGAATCCCCATTGTCCTAGTTTATTTCCAACAAAGCACCCAATCAAATTCCCTATATTTTTGTATGCTACAAATTGTCTAACTATTTATGAATGGCATGATGAACCATATTACAACTTTGTGTTCAATTTCTTCCAAAAATTTCTCCAAATAATGACCAAAAAATATGGAATCTCTATCTAAGGCTATACTCTTTGGCAAGCCATCCAATATAACAACTTACTTGAAAAATAAGTACACTACATAGGTAACATTACTAATCTTCTTACGAGGAATAAAATGTGCAATTTTTAAAAATCAGTCGACTAACACATAAAGAATCATTAGCTCTTTGTGTTCTTGGCTATCCAAGAATGAAATCAATGGTTAATTCTTCCCATGGTCCATTAAGTGTTGGCCATAGGATGTACAATCATATCTTCTAAGCTATTCCTTTTGCTAATTGGCACACTCTGTCTCTCCACATATCCCTTAACAACTTTAGTCATGCCATGCAAGAAAAATCTTTATTTAACTAATGGTTATGTTTTTTCATGTCCAAAATGAACACTCAATCTGCCACTATGCAACTCCTTAATCAAATTCTCCCCAAGTGATCCTCTGGGAATGTGTAATGTCCTCTTGTCAGGCATAATCAGTTTGTGGACAATTAGCCTATTTTCCGAGTTTTCCCATAGGCTAATTGATGAGCAAGAGAGAACTCCAAAGTTCTTGGAGAGCACAAGAGGAGTCTAGCAGAGGTGTTGTTCATGACAGTAAGTTTAGTTGGTCTTGGTGAACCCCATGATAATTTCATAATGCAATTCCAGCCTTTAGTAGCTCTGCAAACTTCTTGGAGAAGCATGCTATTTTTAGGCAGTTGAAAAGTTGCTTCAATTCTTCATCCTTTATCCTTAGTGACATATTGGTATAGTCAGAATTTCATATTTATGTCATTTTGATACATTCCACAACTTGAGTGATTTATCGAATAATTACATAATTATTACTTAAGTTGTCTAAAGGTGAAAATATTAAAAAGCCAACTAAGTGTAATGATTTATTAAAAATTTGTTTTAAGTTGTGCCTCAAAGGGGGAAAGGGGGGCCCCTAGGCACAGGGTGTCTTTTTACACATGATGAATTATTATTTATTTTGAAAAGTGAGTTTCTGAAGGAAAAAGGGGAATTATTATTTTTATTATTATTATTTTCTCTCTAGAATGTTATAAAAAGGGATTGAGAGCTCATTTGAGGGGTTAGACTTGATTTGTTATTTGCTTATATGTTGAGTGAACCTGTGTTCTTCAAATTTCTCGAGGACAAAAACCCTCTCGAAATTACTGGTTTCACGGATGAAACCCCCTAGTTGGTCTGGATGGTTTCAAACGAAAGCCCTAGTTGTGCCCGCAAATGAAGTATTTTTGAAGTTCATTGACGATTTTTGCTGTGTTTTGAGTTGTAAGAATTTAATATTTGTTGCCTAGTACTTTCAGAAGTTTTTGAAGTGTTGAAAGACGATTTTGAAGAACTCCATGCTAGTCGTACCAATTCATTCCTTGCTGGCCATTCCTCCTAGCTTGGCTGCACCATCTGTTATCATTTTCTATGAGTCTTATATGGTGGTATTGTTGTTTATACTTGTGTGTGTGACTGGAACAGACCGTACAAGTGTGAAGAAAATTTGAGGATGCCATACCTCTTTGTTGTTGGTCGTACCTGCTAGCTGGGGCAAGAGAGTCCTAAGGTGAATCTGTCTTTTTTGGGGGTTTCTCACATTGTTTGGTGGTGCCTAGACTTTGGGAGTGCAAATCAATCCACTTTGGGGTGGACTCTTGTGGCTAGCATGAGTTTTGGTGAGTATGTTCCCAGCTGTTACAGTTGCATCAGCTACAAAAATAACCATTTTCAGACCTGTATCAGATCTGCAATCATTTCCAATATGGTAACAATTTTTCGGTTGTGTTTGGAAGTGTGGTTTGGCATAGTTAGAAGTGTTGTTTCGTTTATTTTATCTGTTGTGGATGTGTTTACTTCTTTTCCTGAGCGTTGCATCTACAAACATCAGTGTTGACAGTTTGTTTCAGTTTGCATCAGTCACTTTTGACGGAATGCCAGTGGTTGCAAAGTGATTCCAGTTTACATTAGCCCCTTGTGACTTCTATCTGAGGTATACTCCTTGTTGGGTACTGGATTACACTGATTATCTATGATTGTTCAGCTTATTATGAATTGTTGCAGCAATTATGTTGAGTTGCAATGCATTTGGTAAAATTTTGTAATACCTTGGATGGTAGTACAGCCAGTGGTTTCATTATGCACTTTAATGTATTTGCTCACCCTACTGAATAAGTGGAAGTACTGTAACTGCCCAAAGTGGAAGTGATTGTGACTATTGTAATTGCACTCACCACTGAATAAGTGGCAATGCATGTGATTTGTAGTTGCACTCCACTGAATAAGCATAAAGTGCCTATATTTGTTGTAATTTCACACTCCACTGAATAAGCATTGAAGTGTTTTCTTTCCCAATTATTGCATAGCTCACTCCACTAAAGAAGTGAGATCGGTAGGCTTGCTGCCTAGCATGTCTCCTTCTAAATTGCTGCATTCTAGATAGTTGTGTGGTCCTATACACCGCATGCTCTCACCTTGCCCATCTTGGGAACTGAGTGATCATAATGTGGTAAGGACATTGCATTGTAACTTACTTTTAGTTAGAAAATTTCAAACAAAAATTAGGGGTGTTTATTACAGAATGCACAACTGTTGTTTCTTGGAAAGATGCCCTTCAATGAAATAATCCACTGTAGGGTTATATCACCAATCCACAGTTCTTTGCAAGCTTTCCAAGCTTCTACAAAATCTTCATCTTTTTACAACTACTTCACGCTTTTTTAAGCCAACCATCACTGATAAAATAGTAGTCAATAATGCCACCCTTCTACTCAAAGCATCTACTACCTTATTAGACCTTCTAGATATGTGCTTGATGACGAATGAATTGCTTTGCAAATGGTATTACACATTTGATATACTTTTGATTCAGTTTTTTCTAAACTTTATAAACTTGAATACTTTATGCTTTGTGAACAAAACAAATAAATTGGACAGCAAATAATACCTCCAATTATTTAATACTTGAACTAAGCATAAAAGCTCTGATCACATATTCATTCATTCATTCATTCCTATACTGGATGTTTTAGTTTGGCTTCACTCAACTTCTCAGTCATGTATGTGAGTGGTCTTTCTTCTTGGCTTAAAATTGGCCCAAGTGTTGTTCTACTTGCATCAAAATCCAGTTGAAATACTTATTCAAAAGGCAAGGCTGACATAGGCCTTTTTTAAACCTTCTTCAAAAGTACTAAACCTTTCTCATTTGTTGTTCATTTGAATAGTCCTTTCTTCATACATTCAGTCAAAGATGCATAGACACCACAAAGATCTAATAAAGTTTTCTATATTGACTTCAAAATTCATGAATGGTTCATCTTTATACTGCTCCTTGGAGTACATCACTCTACTTTATCCTTAATTTTCTATGGATCATATTGAATCCTTCCAAGGAAAACACAAATCTTAGATACAATAAGTGCTGTAGTGTCTATGCAATAGGTGCTCCTAAGTGGTTATTCTAGTTTGTAGGTAAACCAGTTATAATGGTGGTTGGCAGTGGTGCAAAAGACCCACAAAGATAAGGGTGGGTGTCAGACCATGGGTGAAGAAAGGTTTTTAATTGCACAAATGTAACACATTTGCAAGTGATTAAGGCAATTTTAGGGCGAAATGGGTTAGATTAATGGAGAGTTACAAACACATGCCTCCATTTTAAAATATTTTTGGATGTAATTGAAGATGGTTGTGTAGGATTCGGAGGTGTGTGAGAACATGTTTGAGCTGCTGGTTCGTTCTAGCCTGGAGGAGGATGAGATGCTGGAGAATATAGAAGCGATCAAGCATGAAAAGCTGTTAATGCAAAATGAAAGGAAATCTCTGGAGAAAGGCCCTGATTGGATATAGCAGCATTGCATGAGGAGGTGAAAGCTTTGAGGTATGATGTGCATACCCCGGAAGAGTTTTTTCCAGGTTTTACACATGACTATGAAACACGTTTTCTCACATTATAAAGGAGTGTTGGAGGTGACAAGTGGATACACAATGCCTTGGTTGGAGAATGACAGGCTTATTTGTGCGGCTACAAAAGCAGAGATTATGAAAGGCATCAAATTTGCTGGTTTGGAAAGTTCTGCTGGTATGGCAGTGCCTATGGTGGAATTGGTGCCAGTTTCTAGAAATGGGATTTATAGAGGGTCATATGGGAGGTGGACAACTGCTCCACCGAGTGCAGGGATGGCTCAATGGAGTGTTGCTCAACTGCCTTAGGTTTCAGATGCCAAGCTTATCAGTGTTTTTCGGTATAAGGTTACGACAGGTTGGAGGTTCTCTTTTGCTGGTTAGTTATGTATGGTGTATGCTTATGGCCTTGTGTTTGCTAGTTGTAAGCCTGCTCTGCCATTGTTTAGCATTATCTAAGCAGGATTTTAGCAAGTTGTTTAGTACTGTTGCTAGTAGTTGCAGGGCTGGGGCACCTTATATAGAACCCCAATATATTATCTAGAAGATTAAATAGTGCTTAGGCTGCATCTAGTCTTTTAGTTTCAATGTACTTTTTGAGGACAATGCATGTTGTTTCAAATCATTTCCATTAATATAAAATGCTTTTAACATTTCTTTAAAACACAATGTTAGCTTGGCATTGCTCACAAGGATGCAGTTGTATGGAGTTCAACATATAGGGAGAAGAGGGCCTTTATTTATTCAAATAAACATAGCAGGTCAAGCTCTATGTGGGATACATGCATGATTTTTTGATATGAGAAGAATTGACTTATCACTGTGGAACTCACATTATGTATAAGCATTGAGTCTATTGGCTTCATAGACATTACTTTGTAAATTAAACTGTTCTATTTCTTCCATACAGTAAGTACACGTATGTTAACATACCGTTTCAGATAGTAGTTAAAGGGCTGGGGCACCTTATATAGAACCCCAATATATTATCTAGAAAATTAAATAGTGCTTAGGCTGCATCTAGTCTTTTAGTTTCAATGTACTTTTTAAGGACAATGCATGTTGTTTCAAATCATTTCCATTAATATAAAATGCTTTTAACATTTCTTTAAAACACAATGTTAGCTTGACATTGCTCACAAGGATGCAGTTGTATGGAGTTCAACACATAGGGAGAAGAGGGCCTTTATTTATTCAAATAAACATAGCAGGTCAAGCTCTATGTGGGATACATGCATGATATTTTGATATGAGAAGAATCGACTTATCACTGTGGAACTCACATTATGTATAAGCATTGAGTCTATTGGCTTCATCGACATTACTTTGTAAATTAAACTGTTATATTTCTTCCATACAGTAAGTACAAGTATGTTAACATACCGTTTCAGATGGACATTCCTTAAGCAGTGTGCAAATCTCATTTGCCACAACATCCCACTGAGTGCTATCCTGTAACTGTATTAGGAGTCCATGTAATAACTTCCCTATGTCTCGTGTCTTCACATGATCTGTCAGAGCACTGCCCATTTATTTCTCATTAGAGATGACCCATATATTTATTGAGTAAAAGAAGTATGAAAAAAAGAGAAGGTAATTCAATAATATCATTCAGCTTTTATGGGTTTCACGATTATGGAAGCACATAGATGACTCCTTTTATGACTTTAAGACAAAATGCATAGTTATAGGATGTACAAGCACGAAACATATAAGAGAAATACATAAACATAATAAAAGAATCTAATACATTGAAGGTGTTAGAAATTGATACAGAAGCATGCTAAAACTTCATATTTTTTTAAACTGAACAGCTGTGTTATGGCAATCAAAATGTATTTTTAAAAATAAATAGATTTAAAGTGCTATGACTAAATTTAGAACATGCCAACTTTGCAGACTGCAGAACTCAAAAGTTCAGAATCTACAATAATAGAAGTACAGGCATACTTAACGGGTATGTGGAATTTTGTGTAAGTATTAGCATCAAGTAACATTAGCATATTCTGCTGCAGTACAAACTAAATCAATTATTATAAATTTACTATGAAAGGTTATCACCAGATGACATAGCCTTTGGTGGTAACCCTTTGTTCCTATTTATATGAGCAAGTGTGAAGCAATGAGATCCATCCTTGGCAGACTATAGCTGTTAATTTTCCTTTACTATCTATTCATTTATCTTATTTACTGCTTTAAATCTGTTATATGCTGAAATATCTCATAAGCTGTTAAGAACACAATTTAGACCCAATGCATGTTATCAAAAGGTTAATATGCAAACAAGATTGCGAGTTACTATAATGATGCCCTGGGTTCAAATCCCCCCACAAGCCATTGGACAAGCTCCTATGTGTGTGCGATACTTCATATCTATGGAGTGGGGCTCACATTTGTATCCCGTGTGTGTAATATAGTGTATGTACATGTAAGAATGTAAGCGTAGTGAAATCAGTAAGAAGAGAAATACAAAATAGCTACATTGTAGAACATGCTATAAGCAACCATGAAAACTTGCTATAAGCAACTACAAAAAATTATTACAAGTGGCTATCGAATGCATTATAAGCAAATACAAGCAGATTACATCTCTCTTGTTCGATGAAAGAAACCTCCAAAAGAACATTATTTGAAAAGGCAATATAAAGATTGAGTTTTTGGCATTGGGTTTGCTAACTCTTCACCTTCCATGTGAACTCTTTGTATCTCACTAACTTCTCACCTTTTATCAATTTTGCAGTTGCAATTGTTGCAATACTCTCCATAAGCAATAATGAACAATCAAAATGTCAGTTTCTTTTTGTTTTTTCCATATGATGGTATCTACTCTATCCACGTCACCCTTATGACGCTCCCTACACGTCTGTAAAAAACACCCCCCCACATAAAATTTCACACCCCCTTTCTCCAAATTGTCAGTTGGTTCTACAGATGTATTGCACACCAGCCAACAGGAAGACTGAGTTGTGCCAACCATGATGCTATTGGCATGGAGCGCTACCTTTTTTGGAAGAGATTGATTCCTACACATCCTTGTTGAATGACACTATTAAGAACGCATTATTTGCTTTTATCCAGCTCCTCCTTGTGACCACTACAAAAGTACTAAAAAGGATTTTCAACAGCAATTGTGTAACTGCTATGAATGACTTTACACAGTGACTATGTAACTGCTATGAATGACTTCCACAACACCTGTGTAATTGATATGAACAATTTTCTGTAATAACTGTATAACTGTTATGAAACAACCTTCAGCAGCAACAGTGACTGTTGCAGAACATCGTCATCCTTAACCATCTTTACACAATCCGTAACTGCCTATGCCTGAAAACCACAATATTTTTGAGCAATGCAAGATTGCAGTACTCTAGGATGCTCCTACATCATAACAGCAACTAAACCTATTTCTAGAGAGGCATTACAATAAAAAATGGTCATTTTGAATAATTATTTATAAAAATGTGATAAATGGTTTATCAAAGAAGAGAGCACCATGCAAGATATTATCTCATTGATTCAATACAGACTCTGAAAAGATAAAGCATCCTACTTTTATTTATATATGACTATTTATTTTATGTTTTTATATTGTATTTTGTAATAAAAGAACATAATATCAAGCCTTCGAGGAGGGCACTAAGGGTATCAACAAAAATTGACAATTCTACAATTTAAAAAAGCCCATATCAGAAACAATACAAATCTGAAAGTAGGGGCTGCAACTGTCTGCCCCCACCAAACCCGGAGTGGGCAAAACACTAAAGACATAAAATAAGATCTAGCTGGTATTGATTTCGATTAGTGTAATTAGTTACTCTACGTGAGTTATAGTTTGGATAGATTAATAAATAAAATTTGAATTGGATTATTTACCTGTATTATTATTTAGCCCAGAATCCCTTCATTACCTCTCTATCCTCATATGGAGCCCTTGTATTGGTCACTTGTATATCATACCATTTAGGATTTAAGGCATAGGCAGCACAATGAAGGGGTGTGTTAAATTTGTTCCATCTTCCATGTATCTTTTCTTCTATCAACGGATATAGAGAAAGATCTCTTGCACCTGTTATTTTGTTAACTCTTTCACACATGAATCTATTTCTTCATTAATTTCTCCCAAACATGGCTTGTCCAAATCTGCAAATTTGATCACCTCACATATGGGCTTAATAAAGTCCACAACAAATTTAACATCAGCCCAAAAATAGTCATCAAGGACCATACCTCTCACCTCAATTGCAGTATTTAATGTAGATTGTCTCCAAGTTGCCCATGCATCACTAACTGCTTGGAACACAAAGCTCATTTGACTTCACAAAGACACTCAAGAAGAATAAAATAAGAAGCAAACCGTGTATCAGCAGGTTTGAGAAGTTCAACCTTGGCAAATTTTGGATAAATGGATTGCATGTGGTGATGGTTACATATAAACATCTACATTTTCCTGCCCTTTTCAATGTGATCCGAAATCCATTGGAACCTTCTAGTATATTTGAGTGCATTATTCAACAAATGCACACAACATGTTGTCCAAAATATATGCTTGTACTTTTTGGTGCCTGCTACTTTACAAACAGGGGCAGCATCTATAACAACTTGGACTACATGTGATGCCCCACCTCCTCAAGGCCGTCACATAGCTGGTTATGAAGAAATTCTGTATTTTTTCTTGCCCTAAACAATCCATTGCTTTCAAAAAATAAGGCCCTTTGCTGCATGTTGTTGCAAATGTTGTCATTGATGTCAAGAAGGAATTTATTTTCCAAGATTATTAGAAATATTGTCATTGATGTCAAAGGAGTATGGATGAGATTGTTGGATTAATTGAAATTGATGTCAAAGGTGTGGCGAGCATACTGTAAATGGGATAAATTGTATGAACGACAAAGGCCAAAGGCACTTATCGATGAGCAATGAAGACGGTTACATTGGCGTTCCAGTTACAAGTTGTCACATCTTAAAACAATTTTTTTATTGCTCGAAATGGACAACCTTACCCTATTCAAGGCAGCTGGACTTATTTCATTTTAATATTATTTTGGGCAACTTCAACTTGGCCAACCCTCTTAGGCTAGTCACCTAACTTGGGATAAAGAAAATCAAAATAAAACTATAATGTTTTCTCTATGTGGCCGACCTACTTTAAGGAGGGTGACCTATTTTGAGAGGTGGCATGAGTGCATATAAATGTAAAATCTTTTTGGACGTTTTAATGTATGTAATTCCATGAAAATCCATTCGAATAAGAGCAGATTTATGTAGAAGATAAGAGCAGATTTTGGAGCAGAGTTATGAAGCATATTGGAGAGAATATTTCGGCAGATTTAAGAAGCTTGTTTGAGCAGATTTAAGAAGCATGTTTGAGCAGACTTGAGAAGAGATTTATGAGCAGACTCTTGAAGAATTATAAGCAGATTCGTGAAGAAGTAATGAGAAGTTTATGAGCAGATTTATGAAGAATTTATGAGCAGATTATGGGCAAATTTATCAATAATTTATGAGCAGATTCACGAGTAGATTATGAGCATATTTGTGGAGATTTTGTGAGAAAGTTCATGAAGAATTTATGAGCAGATCTACAAAAGGGTTGTGAGCAGACTCTGTTTAAGGAGATTTAAGTGACCTTCATCCATTGGAAAAACAATTTTTTGAAAGCAAAAGAGGTTGGTGCCTTCTATCAAAAGAGATTGATGTCTCTTGTTGAGTTGGTGCTCAATTGTGGGGATTGGGGTCTCCAGTAGGTTGGTGCCTACAAATCTTGTAAGTGGTGATTGGTGTCTCTAGTGGGTTGGTGCCTACAAAGTTTGTAAGAGAGTTTTATATGAGCAACATTTTGTCGTGGTTTTCTCCCAAAAGTGTTTCCATGTAAATCTTGTGTTCTTCTTGTGTTCTTAATTGTTGAAGTTGTGTGATTGATATTATTGTGATTATTAATTTGAAAAAAGTAAAAGATTTCCTTATATTGATTCACCCCCCCTCTAAGTATAAGCGTGTGCTCATCACATATTAACATGATGTTAAGTAGTGGACAAATTCTAACATATGTCCACCCATCCATCACAACACTGCATCCTTATGTAGACTACACTCTTTTCATTGGTGCAGTTTTGCTCTAGTCGAACTTTTTCTTTATCAATTAGTGTAGTGCAAATCTTTTCATACCCAGCTGGTTTATACCCAGTTGGTCCATTATTGATGGCTTGGACCATCTCTTCATAGAAAGGTGAGCAAGCAACATTAAACAATATTCCATTTGCATAAAAGAAGAGTGCAATCGCTGCATCAACCGCTTCTCGACCTTGCACTCAAATAATCTTCCAATGGGGTTTGAGCTGCCAATGTGTAGTCTCTTGTGAGAATATTCTACTACTACATCTTTTGTTGTCACATGAACATCTCTAGAAGACTGTTGGCGTAAAAACTAACACCTCTAGAGTGTAGGCTTGTACGGACAGCTATGCACACTGCGTAATGAGTGCTCTTCAAATTAGGAGGGGAAGCTCCCTCGTAGTGCTGGAATGCGTGGAAAAGAAAAGTAATCTAAGACCTATCTTTTTGTTCTCAGCTGGAAGAGGCACAAGGTTAAGAAAACCAAGAACGTTGCAGCTAAGGATTTTCTGGTTTCGCAGATCATTAACTACAACTAAGCTAACTACTTTAAATCTATCCAGTTTCCTCAAGAAAACAGAGCATGAGGAAATGGAGTAGGAATGATTATCTGACGAAAGTCGCACGGACTCACAACGTGAAGGCAAGGTGGCACAACTATGCTTGCAATAGGCTTATTGGAAACAACAATATATCGATAAACTAAGTATGATTCTCAACTTGAAGGCAAGGTGGCACAACTATCACTCAATCTGAATAAGTTTATTATTCACACACATCATACGATAACCAAGAACAGATTCTCAACTTGAAGGCAAGGTGGCACATCTATCAGCTCAATCTGAACGAGTTTATTCAACACATAACATGAAGGATAGCCAACTAGGATAATAAATTGCATTGGTGAGACACGCATACAATCTACGATCAACTAGCCACTATATCTAACTAAGGCAAGCATTCACCATAATAATTGCATGAAACCCGAGTGGCATAACAATTCATTATCATAATAAATACTCATGAACAAATACAGAACGAGCAATATTACAGGCAAGGTAGGCACGACATATATTTCTCTCTCGTGCAAAAGTTATTACAAATGAGCAAAAGCTCTTATTTATAGACATCAAAGGTGTAGGGAACCCTAAAATCACCTTGAGTCAACTACAGTCTTGCAATGCATGCAAGATTTATTGCTAAACCCTAATAAAGTAAACTATAAGTTAACTGGAAAGCTACCATCGTTAACCGGTACATCTAACCTAAATGGACAATGTGCAAGCATGCACGTCCTTATTTAAATCAAAGTTAACTAGACACTACCTTCAGTTAACTGAAAACCCTAACCCTAACTCCTGTGAAGATAATCCCAAGGAAGAGATAAGCATGTATGAAGTCAGCAAGTGAACTCAAGACTGAAAGTCGAGTTAACTGCTACTTTTGACTCTATCCTCGAAATTAACTGCAGATCCAACTGGAAGATCACTCCAAGTCATCTCGGTCCAACACCTCGACCAAGAATTCATCAATCACTCTGTCTTTTGGCACTTTGACGCTGTCCAAAACAATAATCTGTCTCTTCAATTCTCTGTCACTCTCCTTGATTGTATGCATGCATTCTCTGACATCTTCAGCTGCTTTCTTGAAACTAGCTGAAATCACTGAAATGTGATCCAAAATCTCCATCAAGATATCACGAACATGCTTCTGGAACTTAGTTTGCACAGCCTCGAGATCAGCGTAGGTACCATCTTCACGAAGATAATGGCACAGGATTTGAGTGACTTTGGCGGCTCCATAAATGGAGTGATCTCTGTTCCTTTTGCAGCTTAACGCTTCATTGTCAGCTGCTCTGATGAAAACCTAAATTAAGACCGATATGGTCTTGAATTCAGTCTAGTTGAATTGCCTTCTAAAAAACTTGCCCGTTGACTGTGAACACGGCTATGTTCTGACAACTTTCTCCGGAAAGCTAAAATGGCTCCTAGTGAGGCTAAAAATACCCTGTCGGAGGATAATTTTCACCAAAAATTCTGAGACGTGGGTTTTGTCCGAAAAATGATTCTAAGACAACCCACAGCGTCAGAATTGTGAAAACACGTCCTTTAGCTTGACATGCAAAGATTCTTCTTTTAGAGCTTTCCGGGGCAATTTTTCTTGAGAAAATCAGAAACATGGGTTTTGTGCACAATGGAATTCTGAACAAACCAGATAATGCGATTTTCAAAAAGATGTGATTTTATCCCACATGCAAAGAAATCTTCGGAAAAAAGCACAAAGCTTCAGAATGAAGGTTGCGGGGCAATTTTCTCAAAAAAATCTAAGACATAGGTTTTGTTGTTGATGTTGAAATATGCGAACCCAGATGGTCAAATTCTGAATATTTTGCCGTTTTCTTTGACATGCGAAGAAAGCACCTAAGATGAGAAATAGAAGAAATAAGACAGAAGATAGAAGGTTTTATTTGCTCTGCTTCTATAGAATTCGCCTATCTCTGACTTGGATTTGATGTAACCTGCATACAAATTGAAAACAAAGTCTGGAATCGCCTTCCTCTGAGCAATCTGAATCCAACGCTATAAAGAATGTTGAAATCTGACACCTATAGCACCTTTAAATCGCTGCTCGCTCAAGAAGAATGTATGTTTCTAAGCTTGTGATGAAGAAATAATGGATGCCTAAACTTGAATAAATAGAGTTTCATCACCAAAATTTGTAAGAAATGCATGCAACCTTGAAAATTGCGCTTGGCTTGTGATTGGACCTCAAATTAGTTAACTGAAGGCTAAAATGAGCTAAATAAAGCACCATGTTTTAGAACTAAAGTCGCCTTATTAAGACTTCAGTTGCAAAATTCTATTTAAAGCATCATGCGAATTAAGCTTCAGTTGACAATTGAATTCGCCATACTTCACATGCTTTAAATTCATGCTTTAAATCTTTAGTTAAAAATCTTAACTAAAGCGTCCATTTTGAGGACTGAAGTTAAAATATATAATGAAGTGTCAACTTCACAAAACTTCAACTAATGCGCCATGCATTCAAACTCAAATTGATTTTCAAACATGCACTTCAGTTAAGTGAACATGCAAACAAGTTAACTCAACATGCAAAGTTAGTTAAGTGGACATGCAAACTAGTTAACTCGACATGCAAACTGAAAGAACACTCAACATGCCAAAATGTGAACTGGAGATGACAACCCAGAAATCGTTCAGTTGAACTGAAGTCAGAACTCAAGTTAGGGCGCACTAGTCAACTTCTTTCGAAAAATCAACTTTGACCTCTCTAGGCGTTTTCTAGACTTAGCCAAATTTAATGAAAATTTGGATTTGAACCTCTTTCGAGACCTCTGTTCATCCCCTGACACTGGCTGACTGACTTCACCGATTGGCTGGCTGACAGATGCATTGCAGAGCAAGACAAAAACTGATCAAAAGGTACCTTGAGACCAAATATCATAAAACTAAGATCTTAAGGGTCAAAAATCCAAGCGCCCTTTTCAAAAGCTGCTCTTTTTCTCAAACTTAGTCAAATTTACTCATCTCCAACTCGTACGAAGGGAAAAACAAATCCTTCATAACTTTTGATTGACCAAGTTTCAGGATTGGATCAGGCTCATCTGAGCTAACCTCATTCCACATGACAACTGCAAAGGCACATTTCTTCAGAAAACATCATCTGAGGGGTGAAAATCAAGGGCGCCTTTTTGAAAAGTTGCTCTTTTTCCTCAGAATTAGCCATTTCTGAACTGACCAAAATAACACTAAAACTCCGACTGCAAGCTGCTAAGTCATCTTCCTGATCTGACGGAAACAGGCAACGGAAAGCTGAACGTAACACGGAGAAGCTGAATATCTGAGAACATCAAAAAGAAGGCATTAAAGGCTTGAAAAGCTCAGGCGCCTTTCTGAAAAAGTGCTCTTTTGCTTTTTCCTTGATATTTTGACCAAGATTTGACCCCATGTTTGACCTCTGGCTCAAGCATTTCTGCAACTCAGATTCACCCACTGACGGATGCGTCGCGAAGCTTGAACAAATGTGAGATAAACATCTCGGGTGGCATTTAGTCAAAAACCTTCACTTGACACCTCAAAAAGATGGGCACCTTTTTGAAAAGCTGCTCTTTTCTCCAGTGTTAACCAATTTTGTCGTTCTTCTCGTTTTGCGCTATATCTTCCGTAACTTGAACAAAACAGGTCCATTTGACAGGCTTGATAGCTCGTTGCGAAGCTAGCGTGATACCAAACAAATGTCTATTGGAGGTGACAAACCCTAAAAACAGGATCTGAGCCCCTAAAAGATAGGGCGCCTTTTTGAAAATGTGCTCTCCTCTCCAGAGATAGAAAATTCTGATGATTTTCCTTCAAATTTTCACTTTTCTTGAATTTCTTCAGTAACAGACTAACATGAAACTTGACACAAACTCCATATTTAAAAAGTCCAAAAATGACCTTCTGACATCACTTAAACAAGATTAAGACTCAATTAAGCAAATTGCCTTAGTGAAGCAAAAATTTTGGTTTGGGTACAACAAAGACACATCCACTTTTGACTCTCTATTTTGATTTTTAGTTGCAACAATTGCCCCTATCGTTGAAACATGAGAGCTCAAATTAGAAACTTCCCCATCAGCCCTTTCTTGATCCCTCGCAGCTTCATATCGTTCTACCTCATTTGGACAAGGATCAACACCTTTTCCAGGTATGTGAAGGAAATGAGTCCTCACCCTCATGTAAGTACCTTGCCATGTCGTTTCACAAAGCTTACACATGATCATGGTTGTTCCACCTATACCCTTCGACCCTCAAACACAATCGCAATACTTCCACAATGGGTACAAGCCTTGTTTTCCCCCACCTGACATTCTAAACAAAAATAAATAAAAAATTATTAGGTTTGGCAACAAGATGCAATATTTGAATTCAAAATATTAGGTTTGGCAATGAGATTGCAAGACTAGATGCATATTGGAAAGAAACTTGGGAATGGTCCCATATTTCAAGAAAGACTAAAAGATTTGTATTAAAAAAAGGCATATGTCCCTACATTCTACATTTTTTGAGTCTGACATTTAATGGCAATGCTTAATTTCCAAGTTTGATTGTCTAGGTTTGTCATTTACCTAGAGACTAAACATTGATCGACTTAATTGGGATGGGTGAAAGCTTTCTCCAACTTTGTGTATTTTTAATGTTAATAATCAATTTTCTTGCAAGGTGATTTTCCATTGCAGCCAAAGCCAAATGCTACTATACTTTAGCATCATTTGAATTTAATGGTGAGATGGGTTTCAGAAAATAGAATTGAAGTATTTGAATTTCTCTCTTAGATCATGCACAACCTTTGATTTTGCCTATATTTTCTTCTAATAACTACTCGCAAGTTTGGCTATAAACGTGAATCATTGACCATTGTTTTAATTCAAAATATTGTTTGTAAAAAAATCATGTCACCTAATACTTGTAGCTTGCATTGCAATGACAGCTCCAAACCCTCCAAATCGAACTCCCACAATGTTGTGTCAGCAGTAAATGCTAAAAAATTACCTCACACAACATATTCTTCTTTTCCTGACTCTTTCTTTTTGTTTTTTTGAAGATTTTCGTTTTAGGGTTTTTTAGTTTTTTGGCGAAAACACAATTGTATAATATATACTTTTCTCACACACCTTCCTCTTGTCTATCTTCACATGTTACTCTTCACAATTCTTTATTGTGTATATATGATATACATACCTGTTTACTCTTCACTCACTACATTCACACATTCCACAACTATCACTTATATCTTCTTCAATAGGAGTGATTTCATCAATGGATGCAACTATTGCAAAGGAGACAACTCTTATTAATACACATCTATTCAAAAATCAATCACTGCCCTTTTTAAGAATCGCTGCTCTACTTAATATAATCACACTCATAAGCTAATTGCACCATATACTAAATATGATTGCTGCCTTTGTTAACTTTAATCATTGTCTTTATAACCTTAATCACTACATTCTAATACCAAGCACTGCTTTTGAGAATATCTAATCGCTGTTCTCTTTTTTTTGTCATCCACATAGGCAATTACTATTTTTTTTTGGCAAATTGCTATCAGAGAGGATAGCACTCTTTATATTACTTTATAGCACCAAATTACATATTTCATGTTTCAAAAATTAAATCTTGCCTCGGCTCCCGAGTACATAACGTATTACATATCCAGATTTTCTAATTTCTTAGAGGATCTTAATATCATCGGATGCTTATGTTTTGCTGATGGAGTTTTCTTCCTTTTCACCTATGTCCATACTTGTTCTTTTTCCAAGGGAACATTGCTATTTTCCACCAAATCGACGTTGCTACCTGGGCCTGATGAAGTTGCAGCTACTATTGAGAAACCTTCACTACCATTGGAGAGAACTGTGGAGGTAGTAAACTTTGTTGGCGAGATCGAAATACCATCCCCGGGAGGGGAAGGGGAGGAGGGAGTGCTTTTCTTCAGAGAAACTAAATGATGTTCAGAGGTCTTAGATGGATTGGGGGGAATGATATAGTGTTATATTCAGCTCCAACCCACCATGAAGGATTGTGGTTCCCCACATCTCGATGCTTCCGACATTGGATGAGAAGTGTTCCATTGAGAAACATTTCCTACATCTGAAAGCAATTCTTTTGTAGTCAATCGACTGTCTCCTACATCTATTTCCTACCTTCAACAAAACCTCGGCAAGAAGACCATTGGCAAAGTCCAATTCAACACAAATACAGGCACATGTAGAGTTTTGATAATTGACGGTTTCCTCAAAAGCACAATGATACCTTCCAAGACTATTACCTATAGCCCTCAAGCAATCAAGTTCCCAGAACTAAATGGGGAGGTACAGAAGTCTTACCCATAAAAAAGCAATGGTGAAGATTTCTATTCGCAAATCAAAGTCAGGAAACCATGGTTTCATACACAAAAAATCGCCAAGAAAAAACTAGGGGCCGTTCGTCAACACCAAGTCCTTGTCTTCCTTTGAATCAAACTCCAAAATGAAAAACCCCTTTGCACAGGGATAAATGTTGATTTCGCCTTCCATGTATTCCTTCCAACTATTTGAGACCCAGGTGTGCAAATCACAAAGTTTTGGCCAGTTCTTCATGAACAGACATATCAATGCATGGTCAGACAAAAAACCCTCCCTCTCCATTGCCAAAGAAACAAGAAAGACTTTAGGTGTTTTAGATGAGAGACGAATAGGAAAATGCTGGCCTAGATTGGCAAGGGCACCGTTTGCAGTGGTGATAGTAATTTGTGGATCCGTGTGGGGATCCCTGTCACTGGACACGTTTATCAAGTCGAGCCCTAACCTTTTAGTGCACAAGTGTGGGCCAAGGTTTCTCACATGCCCTAACTATTGATTTGCAGCCCTAACTGCCTAAGAAAAATTCATTTCGTGTGCCCTTTCGCCTGATACAAACGCCTATTTGTCGCCGATTTTGCTTTTAAAACAGCCATCAACGACCTCCCGTTCTATTACTATGGAATTACTATTTATTTATAGATGCCTTTATTATTTAATCTTAATCACTGCTCTTTATATATTAATTGCTGCCCATTAATTATTTCATAGTTATTAATGATCGTTGTTTCTTTAACATGGAATCACTGCCTTTCAATAAACATAATCTGCCTTATGAGATATATTAATCGCTGCCTCTTTTCAATCTTTAATTTTTTTCTTTAATATGATTTTAATAGCAGACTTCATTAACTGCTGTTCATTAACATATTAATCTCTTTCAATAGTATACTGCAATAAGAATATGTTTGGGCAATGCCTTAGATATTATTTGCTTTGTTCTTTAATCTTTAAATATCCAAGTAAACTAGATTTTGGCCAGCAATTACAATGGTCGTCATTCATTTTCTCAATCTGGTCTTTGCAACTATTAACGTTATGCATTAAATCATCGTGAAATTCATTTCATTGATATCTTCCTTCTTCTCCTTGTGTCATAATCACTCCCACCATAAATCTCAATCTGATCTCCTCTTTGACATCAATGACAATATCTTGTTCATTCTCTTTGACATCAATAATCCCATTCATTCGCTTTAACATCAATGACAACATTTCCAACACATCTTCAACCCAAGATGCGTCCCAAGGGGTTGGAGACACATCTCCCTGCAACCTTGAATAGCAAACTTACACATGCAAAAGCCCACGCCAAGTCCAACTCCCACTAGTATTGCAACTTGGACTTGGAGGTCCAATAGCACATTTACACATGCAAAACCCATGCAAATTCTAAACTTCCACTAAGTTGCAAATCAAATTTTGGGGTCTGATCTCCTCTTTGGCATCAATGACAATATCTTGTTCATTCTCTTTGACATCAATAATCTCATTCATTCTCTTTGACATCAATAATCTCATTCATTCGCTTTAACATCAATGACAACATTTCCAACACATCTTCAACCCAAGATGCGTCCCAAGGGGTTGGAGACACATCTCCCTGCAACCTTGAATAGCAAACTTACACATGCAAAAGCCCACGCCAAGTCCAACTCCCACTAGTATTGCAACTTGGACTTGGAGGTCCAATAGCACATTTACACATGCAAAACCCATGCAAATTCTAAACTTCCACTAAGTTGCAAATCAAATTTTGGGGTCTGAATGCAATTTGCAACTGTGCACCAAAATTACAATCAAAGACAACAAGCTTAGATTTTACAAACGCTTAGGTATAACTTCCTCATTTACATGCCATACAAAAATACTTCAAGCCAAGCATTTGAGCACCCATAGGCTCCTTATTGACCAAATTAGAAGTTCCCAAATTTTTTGACAACTAACTAAACCCAATGTCAAGTTTCCCACCTACATGAAGCTACCATGTTCAAGAAAGGACAAGACACTCAAGGGAAAGCATTCACTTGAGGTGAAGTAAACATCCTCAACCACATTAGCAACATACATTCAATAAAGAGAGGAGATAGCTTCCATTTAGACTATCACATGATTATTACCAAGAGATATAAAAATCATGCTTATTAACATTAATTCCCAATTTAAACCAACATGAGAATTGCATAAAGCATGCCATACACATTTGAATTCAAGGTTGAGCAATGATATAATAGCAGTTAGAGTTTACACCACTTATAGGGGTGGAACAAAGCAATATACAATTGTCAAAAATCAATTACACATACATTCAAGGACTTAAAGGTCCCAAATTATACAATTTTCCACAAAAGTATCAATGACAATGTACCAACTTTACAAGGTGTTGAGGCCCTGGCATGTTCTCCAAGTTGCTCCTAGAATCTGTGAGTCCCCAATGATGGTTCAACACCACCCAACCATGTCGAACCCTTAGACCCACCCCACTGACCTAGGAGGCAACCGATTGGGTAGTCTAACAACACACACACCAAACACAAGGTTGGATATTCACATACTATCCACATCGCAAACATAGAGATTCCAAGCAAGCATACATGAAGAATATACTATCACCAATCAATGCATACACAAGTAAGCACACATGAGGGTATAAACAACACCATCAATGTATACACACGAAATATCAACATATTATACAAGATAAAACTACATACAAGATTGGAAAGAACACACCAATCCAACATATGCTAAAAAATCACAAGCACCCATTGGATATGCAATTCAATGAATAGAACAAAAGAGGGGGCTATCATAGGTACTAGCAAATGAGTAGTATCATGGATATCAACCACGTGGAGGTTGAAGCACATGCCCCCATCACATGGAGGTCCTGAACAATACTGATATTGAAATTCAAGCCCATCTCAATATCCATGGCCTTGAAAAAAACAAACCATCCTGTAAACACTAAAAATAATTCTTCCATTAATTATCCATTAGTCTCCACTAATTATCATTGTTATCATTTACTTAAATATTTATTAATTATTTAATTCATATGATTAATCATCGTCTAAATAAATAAATACTATTCCATCTCATTATCAATTAAATAATTTGATAAAAATCATAATTATTCCCGCACAAGTTAACTCCATCAAATTAGTAACTTCTACATTAAATTATCCATTTCATGAATAAATAAATTCATTATTATCCTCTCATGAGTTTGAAATAGCAATTTCTCTCAATAATTTCAATTAACTCATCCACCTCTTCAATTTAACTCTTGATCTTTGATCGAATCTCCACTATCCATCCAATCTTCCAAAAGTCTATAAATTCCTATTTTCAATTATCACTTCCACAATCATGAATTTTCATGCAAAATAACCTTGTCATTTTTATCATTCAAAAATCGTTAATGTTATGTTGTTGAATTGAGCATCCACATATTGTCAAAGTCATAAGAAAATCCATTTTTGTAAGCTCAATCTAAAGTTCATAGTTGAGTCTGAAATTTAGAATTTAAATTTACATTTTAATTTTTATTTCATGTTTCTAGAATTGTGGTATAGCATTTTATGTTAGCATGTGGTAAACATGTGACAATGATTGTGGTGCATCGTGCATGGTTTGTCTACATATGGGGAGGTTGTGATAGCCATGGCAAATTATCTAGAACTCACCACCTCATAGATACCTAGAATTTGCTGGAAGTATGATCAATGATGTAGGTGCACTTGCAACAGAACTAGTGAACATGTAAGCATAATCTAAGGACTGGATAACGTCCTAGATGACAATACAAGGTACCACAAGCAATCTAGAGTGAAGTTGTGTTTCTATGTGCTAACACAAGCAAGAAGCTAGTAGTGGTGGTTATATAGAAATCATACTAATACCAATAGTGTGAAGGTTGTAACTATTGTTTCATAGTGTGCAATGGCAGCAAATTTTACAAGGAGCTTGTTTGTGTGGAGACATGTTACTTGGTGATAAGTGCAGTAAGCTAACATCACATATGTATGAAAATAAAATATGGTTACATGACTCTTGGTATTCCATGAGTTGGTTATACAATTGGACGATAGGTATTCCCATGAATACATCTATTTATAACAATTTGTGTGAATGCACCAAGATTACTCGAGGTTATGAAATCATTGTAATAGACACTAAAGACATTTGTACATTTTTGGCATGTAAACACTTGACAAATTGCAAAAGAAGGGTATACTATAGATTGAGACTCTGGAAAAGGTATTCCATAGACCTTATTGTATTGAATTAGTGTTGATTCTAAATAATACAATCGTGAATGTCTTTTGGTGGTGGGTTTTCTCCTGTAAGTGTTTCCCATGTAAAAACTCCTTGTGTCTTGTTTTATCTTGTGACTACATGCTGTTCCACCACTTTCATAATTGTCATATTTAGAATTGGTATGTGTTGTTTGACTATTAACTGAACACATAATCTTAAGAATTTATTATTCCAGTCTGTTGGTCCTCTTTATCAAGGGTGAAAATCTCTAGCACAACCATCCTAACCACAATACATGATGCAATTCTCAAATGGTTAGCCACACAAGGAAAAATGAAGATATTGTTTCAAACTATAGCTCTTTTGCAATAGGTTCCACTTGTGAGAGAGTCTTCTAACCTCACCACCCTAACACATCATAGCATCAAAACGGTGTCAAACATGTACCTATCTATCCAACTTCAATCAAATCTTCTTCCTTGGGACAATAAACAATGACGAAGACCAATGACTAAATCATTGTGCCTTTTATTGCCCATCACCTTCTTCAATTAAAAATTTTAATCATAGACAAGCTTCATAAAAAATCAGATTGAATTTTCACAACATCAATCTCAGTCTCTTTTCCTCCTATGCATCACCTACCATAGGTTCCATTCTTAAGTTTGGAAACACCTAACAAAATCACATTGAATGAAGCCACATACAACAGAATTGTACGCCTGCAATACAATCCTCAAACCACTACAAAACAATATCCTTCATTACAAAACTATCTTACAAAACATTCAAGTTTTGAGCATTTTCTTCAGTGAAGCAACACTACAAAAAGGTATGATGTTAACAACTAGTTCCTAAGCATGTAAAGCATATCAATGCATCATCTTCTTCACGTAGTTGTTTTGATGCCCAGTAAAAAATTTCTATCAGAATGATTATAGATGTGTCATAGGTAGCTGAAAACTCAATTGATTCTTATATACAAGAGCACTAACAATAGGAAAACATGAATTATATTTAGTTTTACGCCAAACACTAATAAAGTTCAACAACCAAAAATAGAAAAGCCATAATTGGGGGCATAAGCATTTAAATGTCTCTTACGAGATATTTCTTGCTCTGATAGAGGATGTATCCCCTTACAACATTGTATTCAGTAGCCAGTTTTCCATGCACCTCAAGCATTTGACAATAATAAGGATATAAACCTGTAGTGAATTAATATACGTACAGTTTACACCACTGCAGCTTAATTGATGCCTGTTATATCAGGCACAAGGTGACAAAAGGTATTTTTTGAGCATGGTTGTTAGAGATTTCTTACAAAACTCTGACAAGGGTCATAAGATAGTAACTAATTATCAATCCAAAAACAATGTTAAGGAAATATTATAGAAATGCATGGTCTACCCCACACAAAATCTGAAGAATCAACAAAGCTGAGTGAAAAAGAAGTCCGCCATTTTCACCACAGGAAACTTGATCAAGTCTCAGATTGCATAAAAATATTATGAAAAGATTGCAATACATTCTATTTTGATGAGGAGCATACAGTGTCGCATGTACAATTGCTATAACAGTGAGAAACAGCATATTTCTTCTCTTGGTGGCACTAAAGAGTGTCTATGCTTCCGATCTATTTCTTGGAAAAGCAGCCAAATGTACAACCATTTTTTATTCTATTGCATGCATATATGCCATGTTGCAATTAAAAAAAATCCTAGCAACCTACTTGTGTCCATGGTTATGGTAACTTATAAGGCTCTTTGAGTTAGTCAAAAAACTCCCTAGTTCAAGTCACAAGTGACACAAAACTAACACCCTAAAAGTTGTTGAGACACCCCAAGCCCAAGCATGACCTCAGACCACCTGAAACATGAAGAAAAGAAACACTCTTCTTGTAGCTCAAAGACAGAAAAACAAAGATTTTTCCCAAATTTTGGCTCAGTTTTGTTTTTCTCGTGTACATATATAGTTGGTCTTTCCCAATCCAATATGCCCATGTCAATATTCTAACTGAAAATGATAGAAGCCCCGTGTATGCAAGAATTTATAAAATGTAAAAACTCGAGGCAGACAGATATAAGTAAAGAGTGTAGGTCAGAATTAAATGTAAATTTCCGTGAACCAACTAGGACTTTAACCTAAAATCTTCCCACAACTATGGGAGGCATGCTGTGGTTCTCTTAAACTTGAGCCACTTGAGCTATCGGTTGTTGTTCAGGGTGTAGCTTGGCTTCTTTAAATATTTTATAGGTTTGTGATAGTAAATATCATAATTGTGTAGCTAACTATTAACAAGGTTCGAATCCCTAATATATTTTACATAAAAGGCATACTGTCCAAAGCAGAGAATAATGTCCGCAGCTAGACCCACAGGTAAGAGAATTACCCAGCAAAGAAGCATGCACTAAAAGGGTTTAGGGTTTACAGACATTACTCAGAAAAAATTAGAGACTTAACATACAACGCAGCGGAGATCATCAAATCAATGCAAAATCACCCAATTGAAGGGTTTACGGTTTAGAAATGTCCCTAAAATATTATAATACCATGCAATTCTATTGTCGCTGAACTTGACTTGAAATTTAGAACATACATAACATAACAGGTTATAATTTACTGGTGCGGAAAGAATTTAGTAAGGCATGGGTTTAAAACCGTTTGGAAGGATTTATTTAAAGCATTTCTCGGGTTTCACTTGTGCTTACCGAATGGTACGCAAAAGTTCAGTGGCCAGAGGAACCTCCTCTGGAGATATTTCGATTTCGATGAAGAGCTTCATTTGCAAAGGTTCAAAAGACCAAAGGATTACAAGCAAAGAATGACAGTAAGTTGCGACAATTTACACTCTGCTTCTTAGGAGCCAAAATTTTAGCAACCTAGCGGGTCACAAGTAGTTTTGATTATACGACTGGTTTAATTGAAATTTTGAACTTGTAATGCCTGTCGTTAGATTGGAGGGAGAATATTATGATGGGAATTCGAAAAGCCGCTAGCTTGCGCAGGTTTTGAATGAAATTTTGCTTGGGACAATTCGATATTTATTTACTAGTAAGCTTTTTATACTATTTTTGTGATTTTATAATTAAAATTCTTTGAATAGGTTTAAACTCACCATCTTACAAGTATATGATTTATAAAGAATATTAGAATTTGTTTTCCTATCATCTTAATTCTTTAAACCATCAATTGATTTATAATATTTTCTAAATATAAAATATTTATTTAATTTAAAGTTTTGACCAATTATTATGGTAAAAATTATGTACTTATTTTTAAGGAATAAAAACAATATTATGAAATTTTAAATACATACCAAACGTATGGAATTTTTAATTTTAAACAAGATAATTAGATGATTTTTATAGATGATATTTAGTAATCTATTAATTATTATAGCATTGCATATATTATGATATAAAGTTTTTACATCTATTGAGATGGATAGCTAACTAATTATAGCATGAGAACAACAAACTAGAACCCAAAAATTTGTAAAAGCTCTTGAAAATGCTAAGTCAAAAATAAAAAATTTCTATGAAAATATATTGCTTTGTTTTAATTTTTGAAAAAGAGAATTCTTATGATTTTACATAAAAATAAGAAAATCTAAAGACATTATTTGTTGGACTATTTGGTGTTTACTATGGATTATATGATGTCAAAGTACTTACCACAACAAAAGATTGATACCTAAACTAGGAAGATAACTCCTTACAGCAAGAGGACAATGCTCACCACACATGGATGATTAACATTTTTAACTCTTACAATACACCTTAAAATATAAATATCATTTTTGCTATAAACAAAATATCCAAAATAGCTATTACAACAATTACAAAATAAATATCAATTTTAAGCTCTTTCAATGATTCCAAACTTGATTTAAAATAAAATTCAAAAGATGGAAATGGTAGCAAGGAATTTAAATAAATTTAATCTAATGGACAATGATAGGAACTATTTCACAAATCAAATATCAACATTTAAACGAAATCTTTCCAAACCACCATTAGAGTAAATAGCAATTTACACATTTCCTATTAATAGTGATGAAATCTTCTAAGGAAATATAACAACACATAAGATTTTCAAATTTTATCAAATCAAAACATCATCAAGCACACACAGATCTAAGAAAAAACCTTACTTAATCCTAGAATAACTCACAAGATTTCATTAATTTTTCAACTTAGATTAAAATGAAACAATCATACCATTATCAATTATACCAAATTGAGATGCATGCAAAATAGGCGTAAAACCTTTGATTAATCAAAAATTCCAAATCTCCATAAAGCCAATAGACCAATCCACGCTGAGAGTGTATAAGTTCTCTTGCAAAAATTACATCAAAATTGGATCCTTAGAAATGATCCATAACCAAGGTTATATAGAAATCCAAGTTTCTATGATTGTGGATCTAATAAAAAAGCTAGCTACGACTAGATACAATGCTCTAGTTCTAACTAAAAGCAAACCGAAAATGAAACTAAAGCAAAACTAGGCACCCCGGTTTGAGTTTCAGTTTAACTAAACTGAACCTAGGAAATAAAAAGCAACTAGAGGAAACTAAAGAAAAACTAATTGAAGTGACTCTCAATTAACCAAAATTCCAATGGGAGCTTCATTTTCTTATTTGGGTATGGGAATTGCAACAACTATTTATTGATAAACATAAAAATTATGACAACAAAAGCATCTTTGTCTCCAATTATTTCATAAAGTTATTAATGAATGTTGATACTACTTCATTCATTATTTTCATTATTGGTCCCTTATGATACTGGAGCTTTATCTGTAGATTGAATGTTGTCTTCTCCATTTGTTGTTGTAACCTTCTGAATTCAGCTAACTCCCCCTAAAGTGATTGTAGTTTAGCCTTCTTATTCGTCATTTTACCTATACCCACCTATGTAACCTATCCTTGCATATGGTTTTGCAATTCTTCCACCATTTTATTATGATCTCTCACCAACACAAGCATATCCCAAAATGTACAATCTAAGTCTTTAATAGCCTAGTGGATGTTGTTTATTGCTTGCTCAACCTGACCTTTGACTTTATTCAACTTAGTTTTGCACTTACTCAAAATTTTCACCCAAAACTCGGCTTCTCTTACCCATTTTGGGAGCTTATCTTGGTCCTCTTCTTCAATTACAATAGCCTTTAAGAGTTCCTCTATTGACATTTCATTTTTTTGATGCAAAATTGGAATGTAATCTTCCCAAACCAATAATTCCTCATCAATTTTCATCTTAATTTGTTGAGCTACATTGTCTTCATCACTAATTGAGTGATAAGACTTTATTAATTCATTTAGCACTTTATCTACTAAAGTTAAAAAATCTACTTTCCATTGTTGTGTTG
>VDFB02040807.1:0-28029 GCA_007258455.2 Sequoia sempervirens | reverse complement strand
TGTGAGGCATATGCACATGTGCTAAAGGAGAAGCAAACAAAATTGGAGAACAAGGCTGTGAAATGTATCTTCATTGGATATAGTTATGGTGTGAAAGGATATTGTGAATGTCAATGTTAGACCTACACAAACATGAAGAAAAACACACAATTAGATCATTATGCAAATTCGATCAACATTCCCCATAGAATTCATTTGAAATGCACAAAATAAGAAATGGAAATGAAGAACACAAACAAAAACTATCAAATCCTATCTAATGCAAGAAAACTCTCAATCCCATGGGGGAATTGGTGCAATTTTGATGTAAAAAATGGCCATTTCCCAATCCCTTGTAAGATTGAATGATGACTTGATGAAGATTTGATGCTCCTTGCTTGAATTCCTACATAACCTAGCTAAGGAAATGAGAAAATGGATAAACAATGGATGAGAAAATTCAAAATCTGAAGATAATGTCTTTGCATGAAGTTGTGGATCCAAAATAAAAGTGATAGCCTCTTATTTATAGATGAGAGTGATGGAGAATGAGGCAAAAGGGATGAATGTGGAATCAAACACCAACCAATGACCAAGTGCCACTTGTCAACATATGGGTGGACAAAGGTGGAGCACATTTTGGTCATTGTGCAATTAAATGCAATTAGGTGGAATTTCAAAATGGATGAAATGACATGTTGGAGGGAGGAGAAAATGAAGTTAATGCCACTTGGATCAAGGCAAAAGGATATGTAAGAGGTTTAAATGCCTTGTTGGATGTACAAAGCCTTTTGGAGGGATTTTTCAAATTTGGAGAATATTCCAACATTGATGCCTTTTTGAAAGTAATTGAAGATTTAATAAATCAATTGAAATGATTTTCATGAGCAAGTTGCAAAATCTAGAGGATTTAGGTGATTAAGATTAAGATTAATCAAGATTTGATTAATTTAAAAGGAGATTAGTTGATTTGACCATTTTGATTTTGATTTTTGGATTAATTTAAATCAAAATGAGAGGAATATGATGTAGACTCAATTAAATAAAGATTTTGATTTATTTAATTAAAAAGGAGATGATGTTAGATTAAATCAAATAAAGATTGATTTATTTAATTTAATAGAATGACTTTAGAGATTTAATTAAATAAAGTAAATTATTTAATTAAAGGGAGACTATAGGATTAATTAAATAAAATGATCTATTTAATCAACAGGAGATGATGACTTAATCAGATAAATAATGATTTATTTAATTAAGAGATGAAATGTGGTGGATTTAATCAAATACAGATTATTCGATTAAACAATTAGCAAAGAAGATGATTCAGGATGAAGCGGTGTTAGTAATCAGGATCAAGTGAAATTGATACATTTTTCATTTCTACATTTTTCCCCTCTTTGAAGCAATGTACCTGTTGCGTTGGTTCAAAGAATAACCTCGCGATCAAATTTTTTTATTTTTTATTTTTTTAAATGCCCCATTACTGCCCCCTCGAGAGATTAGACGAAAATTTTAATTTTTGGGTGATCTCACGAAAAAGGAGGACAAGGTGCCTGATGGGTCCATAAAGGCTCCAAGATGCCAAAAACATGAAAAAACATGAAAAAATGATGCAAAGTGACCCTCGGTTGGGAGAAAACGGGCTCGGGGGTCCAAAACCCTAGCTAGACGGCTAAAAAGGGTCAAAAAACCCTAACTTTTAGGCTTAAATAGGCTTTGAGGGGCCACTTCCAATTCATTTGCACACCTAGCCTTTATAAATTATTGCGACCTAAGCTCTAAGGATTGATTGAGATGGCACAATGCATGCTTCCATGAAATATTTATGAGCACATGTGAGTGTACCAGAGGCTTCCTGGCACAGGACCAACGGTAAGTCATCTTGTCTCGACCTTTGTTTTTGATTTTTGAGTGCATTAATTAGGGTCTAGAGGTCAACCAAGTCAAGCAACACTGTTTAGTGCCACTAAAAACCTTAAATTGGTGTCGTGTGGGCCTAAATTGTGCCACTGATGAGAGTTGCATTGTGGCTGCGGAGTTTAGGAATTAGGGTTTAGGTTACAAAATCTTCTGCACTTGCAAATTGCACTACGGTGGTCCTGTTTGAAATTTAGGTCCAGGGGTCAAATTAAAATGTTGTCAAACTACACTGTGGCGGTGGAGTTTAGAAATTTTAGGCTTCTAGTGGCATATTTTAGAAGTTTCAAACAAAGACACATATGCAAATAGTGACACATTTGCTATTTTGGTTTTGCAAACCCCAAACAAGATCTTGAATTTTTATGAAACTTGACGCAGTGACTTTTCCTGATGTAGGAGGACATGGAGCCACTCCACTCATGGGAGCACAGGTCCTTGATCTTGAGTAGATAGAATCAGAATCCCCCTTTGCATGAGGTACTCTAGGAGCACTTGGAAGAGATTAGATTATGGTATGTTGCTTATGCCCCAGTGATTAGGACACACCTTGGCATGATGACATCATTGGCAGAGTGCTGGCATAGTGAGACATCCTTATTTCACTTCCCCATAGGCAAGGCCACAGTGACCTTAGAGGAGTTGCCAATCCATGGAGAGAGATTCATCTATGATGTGGATGATGGTAGGGACAACTACTTTGAGATTATGGGCCTAGATGAGATCATTTTCTTGGAGGGACAAATTGAGCTAGAGCCGTACAAGGGTCAAGTACCATCCTTCATATTGATTATAGCTGCCATCATTTTAGGACTCATGGCACCAAATCGACATGATCGATACTTCAGCTCAGGATGGGATCTTTCCTGGGAGTAGATGCTCTGACAGAGAGAGTGATTTTCCTAGGGGCCAGTGATGCTACCCTCCCTCTACCATGATCTTCATGAGTTCACATACTATGACAGCCGGGCCATCGAATCAGGAGTTACATTGCTACACATTTGGGCCTGGGAGCACATTGTAGTGCTCTTCCCTAGAGTCACACTAGTAGATATGGAGCCAGATGACCCAGTCATCTAGAGATACAAGGGTGCACTTACTTTTACACATACAGGGGCAGAAGGCATTTGACATTGGCGGTAGGCCATCGATGAGATGAAAATTTTCACTTGGAGGCCTTGGCTCGACATGCCTGTTTGGTATGGAAATGTTCAATAGTTGTTCTTCACTAGGCATGACTGTTTGATGTAGGGCTAAGAGCATATGATGATAGATTAGTATCTGCTAGACCATGTTTCCCAATAGTTTGGAGATGCACAAGACCATCCCGATGACCAGTATGTGGCCATCTTCACACGTATTATGAGGGAGATGACATGAGGTCGTACCATTATGGTAGATGAGGCAGTGCAAAGTTTCAGGCAATTGGTGGCCAGGCCATGGCCTTATGATCAGTGACCAGTAGACCTAGGGATGACCTAGGCCTACAAGGATTGGTTACATCTGCCAGTTTGATTGATAGTTCTAGGTGCACTATTGCCACAAAGGAGACCAAGAGGCTGATCTGTAGGGCGGGGGTGGGGCTAAGGAGGCAAGGGGGATGGTGACGAGGATGGTGGCAAGGGCAGAGGAGGAGGCAAAGGAGGAGGTGGCATACCTCCATGATAGCCAGAGCAACAACTCAAGCAACATAGGGATTAGAGGGATGTCCCCAGAGACAGGCATCAGGATCAGTCCAGGGATGGTCATCAGGACTAGGATAGGAAGTGGACCCCATTGAGAGTTGGTCATTAGGACTAGCCACCAATTCATCCACCTCCACAGCCATACCTAAGGGACAGTTAGATTTTACAGCTACAGGATCATATCCAAGTGCTCATGGTAGAGAGGGACTAGGTGAGACATTAGCTCTTGGCCTTGACAGCCAAGAGAGATGAGGCTATCCAGCAGTGGTAGGCTGCCGAGCTGCAGGAAACACAAGAGATGGGTTGGCAACAACAACTAGAGAGTATGGATGCATCCTCTTCTAGGAGCACAGTATCCATGCGAGCATACAGAGAGGTCATATGAGAGGGTGAGTACTATCGTGTGCATTATCACTAGGTAGTGCCTTGAGCAACACGAGTTCCTAATTACTCACAACAGACTGAATATAGGCCTCTAGAGGATCACGGGGAGAGTCCGGGTGGCAAGGGGAGTAGCTAGTAGGGCTAGCTTATTCATTATTCTTTTGAGATCCACAGGCTCATTTTTGATAGCCCCGTGGGTGACTGTACTATACTCATTTGATATACACACTTGATCCCGATTTTGTACCATGACAGTGTATTATTATTTTGATGATATATGAGATGATTTGATCCGATGTATGATGTGTCCTTATCTTATTTATGCATTATGGATGGAGGTTTTTACTTTCTATATGTGATGCAATGCAATGTATGTTTCTATATGATGTTTATGATGTGATGTAGTGATTTATGGATGTATTTATTTTTTTAGTATCTTTTCTATGCACTTTTATGATGATGTATGGATAATGCAAATTTTATGATATGTGAATGTTTAGAATAACAACTCTATATTATGTACCTAATGGATGATAATGATAAAATGTATGAGGTGCAATCTTTTTATTTTTCATTATCTTTCTCATGTATGATATGTTGATGCATTTATGGATGTCATGATGATGCACATGATATGATGTGATGATGCATTTTTATTGTGATGGTGCATTTAATGATGATGTCTATGTCTATGATATGATATGATGTACATGGTATGATGATTCTTATATGATGATGTAAACAAATGATATGTATATGATGTTATATGATTATGTAACAGATGCAAATGAATGATATTATGATGTATATGTGATGATGCAATGGATGCTTTGATGATGTAAATGATATGAGTTAATAATGCCTATGTGATGATTCCTTTCATGCTTATGCAATGAATGAAAATGTATGGTTCATGAAATTCTTAGAATAACCAATCTATATTATGATGCAAATGATGAAATGCAATGCATGCGAGATGCTCAGTGTCTCCTATACGTAATGATATGATGTGCATTATGCTAATGGTTTGTGGATGCAGGATGGGTACAATAACGATGATGATTGACTGTCATGGTACCATGTTAGCATGGAAAGAAGATAGAAGAAATAAGAGAATCCAACAAGTCAAAAGATGATGATGATGATGATGATGATTTGATAACTAGGAATTGGGACTTTAAAAGGGCCATTTACCTTATGTTTGATAATACACATAGGCATGATGCATCAAGGTATAAGGAACCAGGATGGTGTTGCACCTAGTGTGATGGATTTTGACTCAACAATCAAATAAGAGTACTCCTATTCACACTTGATAGATATAACCTTGTTCAAAATGCAATTTAGATATTTCAAACATCTCAGACCAAAACATGGAAAGGAAAGTCTTCATATGTGGTCAACAAGACACCTAAAACACCCTCCCTACACCCAAACAAAGCATGCATGACCAAAGTTATATTACAAGAATATCCAACAATACAGTAGATAAAAGATACTGATCATTTCCCCATTCCTTTCTCTCTAAATCCCTTTGTTTGGACATCATCGAGAGGTCATTAAAATGAGCGCAATAAGATAAGCCAAAAAGACAAAGATAAAGTAAACAAACAAGCTAATGTTCTTCAATACCACTAGCCAAGACTAAACTATAGTGATGCTTGATGTTGATTTCCATTGTAGGAAGGATGCATCCTAGGACATGATGTTATCAGATGATTGATTTGGGACTGACAGGATGATAGGCTATTGATACCAAAAGTTGACTAACTTGTTTACTTATTGACCTAGACTTGAGACTTTGACGCTTAAGTTTTCAGTTTTAACCTGCTAGACTTGTTTCCAATTGTTATACCAAAGGTTGAGGATGATGATATTTTATTATGAGTGAATGTTTATTTCAGGTGAAAGTGAGATGGGGATGGATGGATTTTTTCAAATATTTGGATTTTTTTTTATGTTTTCAAAATGTTTTGACACTATTTTGGTATTTTCAAGATTATACAAATGTTTGATTTTCAAATTTTCCACTATTTGGGGCTTTTCTGAGATTTTGACCAAGAGACTAGCCTAAAGACCTATCCTAGGGGCCTTGGGGGCTGATCAACAAATTATCCTTTCCTACGTTATACATGTAGAGACCACGTAGTTCGACTGACACAAACTCGATTATTGATGAGATATGAATAAATGGATTGCTAGTTTATCATGCTGGACTCCTAAAGGACTGACCTAAGTGTCTTAAGGGATGATAAAAAATCAACCTTGCCTACGTTCAAAGCTTAGAGATGACGTAGTTCGACAAGACAACTCTATTTTTGAATTTTTTGACTAACTTTTTGACCTATTTTTGGATTTTGAATGTTTTGAATATTTTTGGATTTTCTTGGTTTTTTGAATGTTTTTGGATTTTCTAATTTTCTAGACTTCAAGAACATACATGAATCCAACCCAGAGAGAACATTCCCCCAACGTGAAGCAATAGACTACTCCGATATGGGTAGGACAAACTGACCTTAAGAATGGGCCGAGTAGTACTAGGAGAGATCATGACATGAACACAAGACCCAACTATGATGCGGATGTGGATGGGTTATGGATGGAGATGGATGTATGATGCAAAACAAGCCATGAGGATCCTAGTGGATGGAAAGTGCTTATTTACACAAGGTGCCTATTTGCCAAGTTTTCACTAAGGTACTTGCCCAAAGCACCACCGAAGTGGTTTTCACTAGAGGATGATTTTTTCTTTACTATTTTTAATCCCTTTTCTGATATTTTTGGATTTTTATATTTTTTTTTGTTCTTTTGTTGTCACCAAGATGCTTGTTTGCCAAGTTTTCATCAGGGTGACCATTTTTTAATGATATTTTATGATTTTTTTTGTATTTTTTGGTTTTACACCCTGAAAGATTAGGCATAAAACTTTTTGAGATGGGAGCTATTCATGGGCTCCTACAGGGGTTCCCCTTCAGGAATTGATAACTGATATGCCCCTGAATTATAGCTCGCCATGATGACAAAAGGTCCTAACCAATTGGGTTCAAATTTTCCCTTTCCATCTAGATTTGGAACATTCTTATGATTCTTCTTGAGCACAAGTTCCCCAGCTTGGAAGGTCTGACTCCTGATCTTCTTGTTGTAGCTCTGTTTGAGTCAATTTTGATACACCTACAAATGGTTTAAGGCATCCATACACCACTCATCTAGTAGATCTAGCTCATTCAGTTGTGATACCCAGTATTCTTCATCTGTGACGAGATTCTACAATGATATTCTCAATGATGGGAGCTCGATCTCGATGGGTAATATGGCTTCTAATCTGTAGATCAGGGAGAAGGGATGGAACCTATTGGTGTGCAGATACTTGTTCGATAGACCCATAGGGTGGGATTCAATTGAAGGTACCAATCATGACCAGCTTCACTGACCGTCTTCTTGAGGATTTTCAGGATGGTCTTATTTGTAGCCTCTGCTTGGCCATTTCATGGGGATAATACAAAGTGGAAAAGTGATGTTGGATTTTGAATTTTTGGCATACGTCGCAAACATCCTGATTCTTGAAAGGTGTCCCATTATCTAAGATAATGGCTTGAGGGACACCATAACAAAAAATTAAGTAGTTTAGGATGAACTTTGATATCTACTTTCTAGTAATATATGTCATGGGGATAGCTTCTACCCACTTGGTGAAGTACTCAGTGGCAGTGATGATAAACTTGTGTCCACTGAACAAGGTGGGGGTAATTTTTTTGATGAGATCAAGCCCCATTGTGAGAAGGGCCAATGTGTGATAATTGGGTGGAGCTCTTGAGCTGGTGCATGGATGAGGTCCCCATGCTGCTAACATTGTAGACACCTTTTGATATAGTCATGTGCTTCTCTTTCCATTGTAGACCAATAGTACCTCATCCTCAACAATTTCTTGGCCAAGGTCATACCACTCGAGTGTGAACCACAAATGCCTTTATGTACCTCAGTTAAGGTAGTCAATGCCTCCTCAACGTTTAAGCAATGTAACAGGGCCCCTTCAATGCTTCTATGGTAAAGGGCATCTCCTAGGATGACAAAACGAGATGCTTTTTTGACAAAGGCTCTCTTGAGGTTTGGGGTTATGTCAGCTGGGAGGGCTCCTATTCTTAGATAAGTGTATATCTTATGGTACTAGGGATCACTGGGACAACCAATTTCACACACAAATTTAGACTCTGATACCTCAAATGCAGGCACAAGAAGTTGCTCTATGAGGAATTCTTACTTTGGGATGTCACGTGGGATTTCTAGGAGGGATTCAATTGTAGCCATTGCATCTGCCACTCTGTTGTTTGCTATTGGTAGCTTCTCAAACATGATATCAATAAAGAACTCCTTAAGAATTTCCACCAATTTCTTATAGGGAGTCAACTTATCATCATTTGTTTGATACTCATTGTTGACCTGATTGATTATGAGTTGTGAGTCTCCATATACCTTGAGTGCCATTATTTTCCATTGCACAGCTATTCTTAGCCCTATGACAAGAGCCTCAGATTCTACGATGTTATTTGTGCAAGGGAATGGTAGCTTGTATGATTTTGGAATGCAATCCCCTTGTGGGGTAATGCAGAAGATCCCTGCTCCCAATCCATGTTGTGTGTAGGATCCATCAAAGTACATTTTCCAGTGATCTACTACACTTAGGTTGAAGATTGATTTGTTGGGGAATCCTAAGACAAGTGGATTCTCTGAGTATATCGGTGCCTCTACCAAATAATCTATAATTGTTTGTCCTTTGATGGCCTTTCGCTCCACATACTCAATGCCATGCTTTGTGAGGATCATAACCCACTTGGCTATCCACCCAGTAAGCGTTGCTTTGGAAAGCAAGTACTTAAAGGGGTCTATATTTGTGATAAGCTTTATCTGATGGGCTAGCATGTAATGTCTGAACTTTTGTTCTACAAATAAAATTGCTAGAAAGGATTTCTCAATGGATGTATAGTTTAGTTCATGGCCCACCATAGTTCTTCTAATATAATAGATATCTCTCTCTTTTCCATTTTCATCATGATGTGCCAAGAGAGTGCCGAGAGCTACCGTTGTTGCTGATATGTATAAGATCAAGGGTTTTCCTAGAATTGGCAGCATAAGGACTGGCAACATAAGTATTCCTTGATATTGTTGAAGGCTTGATCACACTTTTCATCCCACTTGTATGATACCCCCTTGTGGAGTAGATGAGAGTAGGGGACAACCTTTTCTGCTAGTTGTGCTATGAATCGCGGGATGAACTAGAGCCTTCCTTGGAAACCCCTTAGCTGTTTTAGTGTTTTAGGTCTCCATTTTGAGAATGGATTTGACCTTAGCAGGATCTATCTAAATTCCTCTCATGGAAACAATGTACCCGAGGAGTTTCTCTAAATGTACTCTGAAGACACACTTCTTTGAGTTGAGTTTGAATTTATATTCCTCTAACCTATCAAAAATGGATCCCAATGCGGCTATGTGATCTTGTATTTTCTTGGATTTAGCCAATATATCATCCACATAATCTTCAACAGTTTTGTGGATCATGTCATGAAATATTAGTGTCATGTCCCTTTGATAGGTAGCTCCTACATTCTTCAACCCGAATGGCATCATATTCTAGCAATATATCCCCCATGGGCAAGTGAAAGTCATTTTATGTTGGTCCTCTTTGGCTATCATGATCTGGTTGTAGCCTGAGAACCCATCCATCAACAATCACATCTCATGTCCTATCATCATATCCACGATCATGTCAATGTTCGAAAGTGAAAAGTCATCCTTGGGACATGCCTTGTTGAGGTATCTAAAATTTGTATAGATGTGAATGCCCCTAGTGGGCTCTGAAATAGGTACAAGGTTTGAGACCCATTCTGGATAATCTATCGGTCGTATGAACCCTGCATCTAGGAGCTTTTGCAATTCCATTTTGACCAACAATGCTATTTGGGGATGCATCTTCCTAAAATTTTGTCTAATTGGCTTTGCTTTGGGGTATACAACTAGGTGATGAACCACAACCTCTAGATCAATCCCAGGCATGTCGACATAGGTCCATGCCAAGTTTATCTTTCTTTCTTTTAGGAACGCAACTAGAAGTTTTTGTTCTTCTGTGAGAAGTGACTCTGCATAGAATGTTATGTGTGGTAGTTCCTCTATTCCCAAGTTGACTGGATTGCACTTCTCAACTAATATTTCTGATTTCTCTTGATGAATCACACTAACAGGAAGATTGAATCCTTCATCCTCTTGTGCCTCAAAGAGGTTTTCACCATTGGATACGTCCTTTATTTTTACTATTTTTGGGTCAGAGAGTGCCACAATGTGGTTTTCACTCAAAGACCTAGATATTATTCTCAAATTTTCACTTTTACGATTAAAGGATTCAATAATTTCCCTCTAATAAGCCTATGTGTCCAGTATGATGTCAAACCCAACCTTGTGATCTCCATATGGTACCGTATCCTATAATCCCATGAATTCTGAGAGTGCCTCATCATTTTCGAAAGTGTCCAAAATTGGTGGTCCTCGTTGGTCGTAATCGATGAGCTAAGGATAAACTAGTTTGTTTCATGGGTTTGATGGTTTGACTCAAAAGAAAAGGTACTAATCATGAGCATTGAGGAATCTTCAAAAAGCATAGGCAAGTCAGTTATGGGATCCTCATCACTACTACACACATTAGTTATGTCAAAGGTAAAGTTGTCTAAAGGTAGACCTGTGGATACTGGTAATTGAAGGGCGACTGCTGATAGATGAGGGGGAGTTTTGAACATTCTAACTGAGGCACCTTTGCCAAGTATGGTCACCTTTAGAGGGGTACATCCGAGGCCAAGATTTCACATACGCTTCTCCAAAATGAGAGGTGTAGACACCGAAATTTGGTTTAGGCCTGCGACTTCAATATTCTTCATAATTCTTATTCTTCATGGTCATGATTAAATAATCTTAATTATTTAATTAATTCATCTTGACTTATTTCTTCTATTGATTAAATAATCTTAATTATTTAATTAATTCACATTAACATTAATTCTTCTATTGATTAAATAATCTTAATTATTTAATTAATTCATAATTCATAATTCTTCTATTAATTAAATAATGTCAATTATTTAATTAATTCATCTTCTTTTATTTCTTCTATTAATTAAATAATCTTAATTAGTTAATTAATTCACACTTTTCTTTATTCTATCCAATTAATTAAATAAACGCTTCTTATTTAATTATCTTACTAATTAACCTTATCCTTCTTGTCAAATTAAATAAATTCTTATTTAATTTACTCTTTATCATATTTCAACTATAATTAAATAATTTTTTTATTTAATTATTCATTTAAAATCCCTTCATCACTTAATTAAATAAATATTATTTATTTAATTATTCTTCAAATATTGAGTCTTGAATTAAATGAATTATTTAATTCATTAATTCTATTTTAACACATTCTTCTATATTTTAGATAATTATGTAAGTTATCTAAGTATTCACTTTTACTCAACTCGACATCTATTTTAATCGTTCAGTTAACTATTGATTTAATGTCTGAGTCTTGAGTAATCTCTTCGCCTAATCATGCAATCCTCCAGTTCTAACTCATTTATGTACATGCATATTAATTAAATATTCTTATTTAATTAATTAAATGTTGTGCTGCATTCAACAGAGTCGTTTATAATCAATCTTTATCTTTGTCATGCAAAGATATTTCTAATGTTTTCGAATCCGAACTGAAGATTAAATCATTTATTTAATCTTTAATTCTATCAGTTATCTGAATGCATGACTAATCTCTCAATCTCAACCGTCTGTTAATCTTTCAATCTTGGCCTGTCATTCGAATAATCAATTTTCTATAAATTGATTTGTCATTTTTCATTCCAATCTCTCTCTCGAAATCTCTCGAAATCTCTCTCTTGCAAATTTGATAACTTTTGAGAGCACTTTTGTCTTGAATCTTTGATATTTTGCTAATCACTATCTTAGGCTATACTTGCACGAATTACTTGAAAATCTGAGGGCAATTATACCATACAAGCGAAATGGAGAAGGGCAATCGAGATAATTCATGGAAATACGTTTGAAGATTGGTGAGATTGTTCTAGTTTTAATTACGTTTTTACTTTCCCATGTTCTTTATTGCTTAACGTATGAATTTGCATTCTAGATCTAGTATTGTATTGCATGTGTTCTTCTAATCTTGATTCTTGTTGTCTATTGTGCAAAGCGTTTCATTTTCAGACGTTACATTTTGGTGAACCCGACGTGAAGACACCATCTTTGCGAATCCGTAGATCTTTTAATTTTTGTTTTTGCAGATTTTTCGTACAGAATGATGCATGTGAAGTTTCTGCACCGCAATTGATTTTCCGAAACCGCATGTGAAGTTTCTGGGCCGCAATTGAGTTTCTAAACCGCATCTGACAGATAAACGATGCATCTGACAATTCCTGAATCGCAAGTGATATCCCGAGCCGCAACTGAAAAAGAAATGACGTATCTAACTGCGTGTGGCCATTTGGAGTTAACAAGCTTTTGCAGGACGATTGACGAAGACAATATTGAAAAATTACTAATGATATCTTCTGTAGGATGCTTGTCAAAGACCCTAGTTAAATTTTGAAATAGATTGTTTGGTAGCATAGCAAATCTTTCATTTAGATTAAAATTAACAAGTGTCTACTGTGTTTGGTGTGAAAGCACAAGTCTAGTTACCCTTACGATTTGGTATATCGAAGTATCCTCTCCCCTTGCGCATCCGTGCGATCCTGGGTGTAAGAGAAACGGTTACCAACTCTAGAACTTGGGCCTGTTCTGGTGGGAAAAAGTACTCACCCCAGAACGACTAAGACCGGTAGCACCCTGAACCTGAGGGACTTCCAGCCGGTATACAAAAGTGGGTTCTTGGGGAAACCCCAAGAATCACGAGTGTGGTTCTGACGAGATGGATCCGAAAGGGGGCTCGCGCCGTATGGATTACACCCCATGAATGGAATGCCTGAATTAAATACCCTTTGTTGTAGAGACCAACCTATTTGTGGCCGTTGCTTGGTATTAGTGCAGGGTACAGTATCATGCCCAAAGATTACTCACTACTGATCCCCTTGAGTAGAGATAGCAATTCTTGGGATGTCACTACCCAATGAATTCAGAATTGGTGTGCTTGAAAGACGTTAATGAGCCGTGGAGGGGAGCCAATGCCACCAAATTCCTAAGCTATCTGCTCTCGAGAAGGAAAGGTGTTCATCACCAATCCGAGGTATAACTGGTGGGCTATACCAAGTATACAAACCCTAGGCCTTTGGCCTATTAGGATGTGCTTGTCTGTTATCACTTTAAATGTTCTTTGAGTCCAAAATTGAAACTGAAAACAATTTGTCTTATGATTGTCTTTGATTGTTAGAATTTGATCATAGAAAACTGGGTCAGTTTAAATTTCATGTCACTAAAAATTCACAGAGAGTCGCAATTGTTCACCAGAAACACGCATCTGATTTTTAGAGTCGCATCTGTTAATTTTGAGTCGCATCTGTAAGTTTTGAGTCACATCTGTTAGTTTGGCTCGCATATGATTTATATAGGTTGCATCTGGTTGTTTTGAGCCGCATCTATAATTTCTGAGTCGCGTCTGTCAGTTTGACTCGCATTTGTTTTAGAAACACCGCATGTGTTATATTTTGGGTCGCATCTGTCAGCTTGAGTCACATCTGGTAATTTTGAGTCGCATCTGTCAGTTTGAACCGCAATTGTTAAATTTGAAACGCATCTGTCTGATTACCAAAAAAACCAAAATTCACTGTCACTGTCCAGTTAGCAGGGTTATACTAGTTTCAGTGGTCTTCATACAAACAGTCTTCAAAAACAGAAACCTAAAACGATTTGCTCAATTTTGCATCCTTTAGGTTCATTTAGTCATTACCATAGTTGTCTTCAGTTAGAGTTTACCTTCATCTTAGGGATCATATTACTTTGCATTAGACTTTTAGAGAGGTCACTTTTACAAACTTTAGGAGTAGTCCACCATCTATACTCTAGAAAGGTCATAGTGTCAACGAAATCTGTCATTGAACCTAGTCTTATCATCATATACTTTGTCCTACAGAGAGTTGTCCTAGCTCATCAATCTAGTTAGGAAACTCAACGTGTCTTTGATCTTTGTCCTACATTGGTTCCTTGACTTATCTAAATTGACACTTTGGTTTGACTTTAGGTAGTTGGTCCCTTCACCTTGGGTTTATAGAATTGATCATTTTAGGGTCTCACTTAGACTTCTTGCACCTTTAGAGTCTAGACTAGTATCATCATAGGACATCCCTTATTTTGCATAAGAAAACCCCAAAAACATAGAATAGAGTCATACAGTTTCTAGATATAGTTTTGCATTTCCCGCATATTGAGCTTGTCTTACATGGTTGAAACTAGGTCTAAGAGAAGAGAGAGAGAAAACATGTCGAACCCAAGCGAGTTCATCAACCCATTTTCTTCAAGACCTCATAAGACTCTATTAGACAAATTTACCACTAGAAACACACAAGGACATGTTACAACAGAAGACATAGAGGCTGCCACACAGGACCCTGAGTTTGCCTCTTTTGTAGATGAGTACCTAGCAAATGATCGTCAACGATTCTTAGGAAAATTGCTAGCTGAAGGTGCTACCTTACCTTCAGGATTTGACATTAGCACCTTACAAACTCAACCTACACAAGGGACAAATACCACCACTGCTAGTACTACTATACCTCAAGTCAGCGCGACTATGCCATCTAGCACGTCTACACAGAGTACGACAGTCCATACATCCCCATTTGGTACACCTACCATGACATCGGGATTTAGTTTCACTATAGGGGCTTCATCATCTACCCCCTTCGGTCCTCTTAGTGGGAGTAAAAGACCTAAAACATTAGCCCATACATCTTATGCCGGTGTCACAAGTGCGCAATCAACAACCACACCTACTGCTAGCATTATGGGTACCTTGCCACAGTCGATGGCCATACCTAGTGCTCAGGTCACTAGTACTATACCAAGGATTACACAAATGGGGGGCATTCCCTCCTTCCAATATGGCAATCAAAATCCACCTTTCCAGACTAGCAGTCAAAACCAATTTACATCGGTTCTGAATCAGAACCCCTTTTCACAGATTGGTAGTTAGAATCCGTCTACCCAGATTCCAGGCCAAAACTATTTCACATTGGTTCTGAATCAGAATCCCTTTGTACAGAGTGGTACTCAGAATCCATTTACACAGAATCCAGGACAATATCAATCTATGCCGATTCCATACCAGAATACATTTACCAACATTCCGAATCCAAATCCACCTCAGATACCAACATTCAATCAAAACCCATCACGAGACTTTGGATTTTAGAATACATAAATGGATCCGCATAATCCTTCTAGCACATCTTTGACTCAAGTTGATGTCCTACAAACACAAATGCAGGAATTACAAACGCAAATGGATAACATGTCAGTGTCAACTAAGAAATCATTTTCACCAAATGACATATGCCCATTCCCTTTTGATAGATCATTGTACATGACACCTTTCCCTCATGGATATGTCATACCAAATCTTCCTAAGTACAATGGCAAACACAATCTAGTAGAACATATCAGGGAATTTTCTACCATATGCATTGATGTCGCTTACGACCCCACGTACCTTATGAGGCTATTTCCACGAAGTCTTGTAGGGGTTGCACTAGAATGGTTTTCGGGTCTAGATTCTGGCATTAGATCATGGGGAGAGCTAGTCGAGAAATTTGTGGAGCAATTCTCCTTCCACATTGACCATGAGATAAATATAACAACCTTGTGCCACACAACACAAGACGAAGGTGAAACATTCATTGCTTTCTTCCAGAGATGGAGAACTATTGCTAGTAGATGTCTTGTCGAGATACCTGAAAAACAAAAGGTTACAATGTTTCAAGAAAACCTTCATCCAAAACTTAGGAGTAACTTAAGGGTACATTGCTGCATATCTTTTTCGGAACTAGTGGAAAAGGGGGTGATAATAGAGAAGGATCTCATTGAAAAGGGTGAACTCAAGATGACAACACCCAATCAAAACATGGTTGTACAAAACACTCCCACCGACAGAAACAGATTCTGGTCTCGCAACAAAAATGTCACCAATGATGGGGTGGTTGATGCTAAAACATTACAAGAAGGACCCCTCCTCACATTAAAAGGGCCTCATAACTTTTCCAACACGCTTAATGCTGTCAATCAACCTCCCAACGTGGTCCAAAACACTCAACGTCCACAACCAAGGAGATTCCAGAAACGTGAGTTCACTCCCTTAGGGGAACCCATTGAGTCAGTGTTCAAACAACTGTTACAACACAACCTCATACAACTGCAGGAACCAAGACAATACGATCCAGGACAGTTTAAACCAACTTGGTGGGATGACAATGCCTTCTGTGATTATCATAGGACAAAGGGGCATAACCTACAAAACTGTTGACAACTGAAGAACATCATACAAGATCTTGTTGACAAGAGAATCATTGAAGTTAGTGGACAAAAACAAAAGACATCGAACACTGATCATCAAGTCTTTTCAGACCCACTACATGACCATGGGAAAGGGACTGTCCCCAGTTCGAGTACTAAGACCAATATGTCAGAAAATTATGTGAATATAAAACATGACTATGATAGTGGCAAAATCATTCATTGCCTTCGCGCCGCCAATGACACCATCACTACCATTACTATCAATGCTAATCCAGAATGTGCGGTCAATACTCATCGTACTAAGTTTGTTATCCAAGGCCCTCCATCACAGCAAACATCACAACCTTCCAAGTTACAATATAACCTATTTGACTAGTTGGGGAAGACCCCAGCCCAAATTTCAATCCTAGAATTGTTGCGTACCTCCCCTGAGCATCGGTCTATCCTTGATAAGGCTTTACAGAACACCACGGTCCCTAATGACCTTGATGTCAATCGTTTCCAGGAGATGGTGGGCTACTTGACCAATAATCATCATGCCACGTTTTCTGAACAAGACTATGCCACAGATAAGACGAACCACAATGACCCTTTACATCTAGAAGTCCTTGTTGATGACACCAAAGTTAGACGAGTTTTGGTAGACGGAGGAGCAGGGTTAAATCTATGCACTTTAAAACTAATTAAGGCATTAGGTATTTCAGAAGCATGCGTAGACATCACCAAGAGTATTGTCATTAAGGCTTATGATGATGAAGAAAGAAAATCAAAGGGGGTGGTAACACTTCCTATCAGAATTGGTCCTGCGGTAATGGAGACAAAGTTCCAGGTCTTGGATCTCACCCTCCCATATAACCTTTTGCTAGGTAGACCATGGATTCATGCCATGAAGGCAGTCCCTTCCACATATCATCAGTGCCTTAAATTCCCTTACAATGGCACTGAAATAACTATCGATGGTGATCCCGATCCTTTTCAGTATTGCACTAACCTAAAGGAGATCCCTCAACGCCAAGTGCCAGTCAACCAAGAGGCCTCATCGTCTAATCCATCTTCTTATGTTGACCCGTCTACACTCACTCAAAAATCTGTTGCACCTTCACTTCCCACTACTCCTAGGGTTGAGATCCAAGACAAGGGTTGTGGAGAGTATTATATGAAGACTTCCTATTGTGTTAGCCACTTGGTCCCTCCTAAGTCATATGGTTTGCCTACAACAGGTAGGGGACAGTCTATAATCACTATACATGTTCCCCCCACAACAACTTTCACTAAATGGGGTGAATTAAGCAAAGAGGCTGTAGATACAGAAGATGTTACTTCCTGGCTGTATAAGGAAGATAATCAAGAACCCCTTTTACTTGCTCATATTCCTACAAGACTATATGGAAAGGGTTTCAAAATCATGCAAAGCAAAGGATATGATGGACAAAGTGGTTTAGGCTTAAACCAAGATGGCAAAATTGAACCAATATTTGTTTCTCAATGGCCAAAAGGAGTAGGGCTAGGGTTTCAACCGATTCAGATTGGCGTTCCTAGTACTCCATTACCCTTACTTGAGGAAGTATGTGCTTCAGAAGACATTAAGACATCTCACGAACTAGTAGACCAAAATCGTTGTAACTCTCCTGACTCTAATGATTATGAGTGGGATTCCTTATCCTCTACTTCTTCCATGGACCTCGACAAGTTATTTGGAGAACTTGACTTGCTGTTAAGTTCCTCACCAAACCCTTTAAATTCCTGTCCACCAAAGAAAATGACAAAAGAGGAGTGGTTTAAACACTACTATTGGGAATCACTTGATCCTACCTCTTGGCAACCTGAGCCACCTCTTTCTGATTGTCAAACCTTGGCATTAGGCCCACCTATTCATCCACCTAGACCCAAAACCAAGAGCAAAGAGGACTTGGTACAAGACTTTTGTGACCACATGAATAATTCAATCTTTACCTTGACCCCATTAGACTTTGATAACTCTGACGATGACATGCCTTTAGTTTATCCCCAACTCATAGATTGGGATCAACAAGATACACCTGTCTTAGACACTTTTGAGAACGACGAAGCAATTGCTGAGTTCCTGGGATTACGTGAAGGCATACCTAATGGGGATCATAAAGCTGGTTTTACCATTGACTTGGACAATAAAGCATATTTTGGGGAATCTGTTCAACCCTCTAGTCGCAAAAATGAGAAAAAGAATAAACAAGATAAAAAGGACGAGTCTCTAGATGAAAACCGCAAGGCACCTCTAGACCGTGAAAAAGTAAAAAGAAAGGATGCATCCGAAGGTGAAAACCTCTCTGAGGCACCTAAGGATGGAGGTTTGAACATTCTTCCCATTACACAGGAAAAGTCACCTATGCTCATGGAAGAAACTGTAGAGGTCAACATAGGCACAAAAGAGAATCCACGACTGGTTTATTTTGCAGCGTCATTGAAAACAGAAGAAAAGTCTGAGTTCCATGACTTCTTTGCACAGAGATAGATAAATTTTGCTTGGTCATATGCAGACATGCCAGGGTTAGATCCTGAACTTGTTCTACACCATTTACATTTACAACCAGGTGCCAAACCAGTGAAACAGAAGTTGAGAAAAATGCATCCACAGATTGCTTTATTAGTCAAGGCAGAACTTAAGAAATTGTTAGACGTTGGTTTCATCAGGTCTATTGACTATGTAGACTGGATTTCCAATCTTGTACTAGTCACCAAACCAGCTAGGGGCATCCGCATCTGCACTGATTTTAGAGATATCAACAAGGCTTGTCCTAAGGATGACTTCCCTTTGCCTAACATAGACATGATAGTTGACATGATAGCAGGATATGAGATGTTGTCCCTTATGGATGGATTCTCAGGGTATAACCAAATAAAAATTGCAGCTGAAGATCAACATAAAATGGCTTTTACTTGTCCTTGGGGAACGTATTGCTGGAATGTTATGCCCTTCGGACTCAAAAATGCAGGAGCAACCTATCAACGTGCCATGACTACTATCTTTCATGATCTAGTACACACTTGTATGGAGGATTATGTCGATGACCTTATTGTAAAATCCAAGACAAGGGCAGAACATTTACAGGTTTTAGACAAGGTATTTCAGAGACTGGAGAAGTATAATGTGAGACTCAACCCAAAGAAATGTGTGTTTGGAGTCAAGTCAAGAAAGCTGTTAGGTTATATCATTTCAAGACGAGGTATTGAAGTGGATCCGGCTAAGGTGAAAGCAATCATGGACATGCCACCACCCAACAACCTCAGTCAACTAGGACATTACAGGGAAGGTTGTAATCTATCAGAAGGTTTATAGTGCAACTAGCAGACAAGACACATCCTTTTCAACATCTTCTTCGGAAAGGAGTACCATTTGCATGGACAGCTAAGTGTGAAGAGGCTTTTCAATTGATTAAGGAATATTTACTTACACCACCTGTCTTAATGCCACCTATTGAAGGAAGACCATTGATTCTTTATATCACAGCAACCCATTCATCACTTGGAGCATTGCTTGCACATAATGATGATGAAGGTCATGAAAGGGAAGTCTATTATATCAGCCGGACTTTGGTTGGTTATGAGCTAAACTATAGTAACATTGAACGTGCCTGTCTTGCAGTAGTATTTGCTACCCAAAAACTGAGGCACTACATGTTAAACCATCAAACAATGTTGATTGCTAAAATAGATCCTCTGAAATATCTTCTCAGTAAGGCAGCATTAACAGGATGTCTGGCTAAGTGGGTTATGATACTTAGTGAGTATGATATCCAGTATGTAGAAAGAAAGGCTATTAAAGGAAAAGGTCATTGCTGATCAATTAGCTGATGCACCAATACAGGCAGATCACCCATTAGTGGCAGACTTTCCTGATGAGTTCATATTCACTTTTGACACAAACATAACATGGAAACTGTACTTTGATGGCTCACATACAAATCATGGTTCAGGGGCTGGGATATTGTTTATCACACCACAGGGTGATTCCATCCCTAAATCATTCAGGATTGCATTTCCATGCACTAACAACATGGTAGAATATGAAGCTTTAGTGACAGGTTTACGCATGGCAGTCAAGTGGAAAATCAAGAACCTACAGGTATATGGTGATTCTCAACTAGTAATAAGACAGGTAAATGATGATTATGAGACTAAGGATGAAAAGCTTGCTCCGTACAAGCGCATGGCTGATAGTTTTAAAGAGTACTTTGACAAAGTCAAGTTTCATCAGATACCTCATGTTTTAAACAAAGCAGCAGACGCTATGGCTACAATTGCCTCACTCCTTGACATTCCTAACAACGTGCCTAAGTTTGAGTTCTTGGTCGAACAGCTTTTGGTCCCCGCCTACGATATCCCAGATTCTGAAATGGTGTGTGACATTGTTGGTCCTGATTCCCCATGGTACAAAGAAATCTATGATTACCTTCATGCCGAAGTCATCCCCATTGGCCTATCCAATAACCAACGTAGGACATTCCTTCGCAAGTCAGCCAAATACACCATCGTCGGAGACACCTTATATAGACGTGCCTTAGATAATACCCTGTTGAGATGTCTTGATTCTACTAAAGCACAAGCAACCTTGTGTGGGGTGCATGAGGGTATATGTGGTTCCCATTCTAGCGGTCCTACCTTAGCTAAAAATATTATGAGACTGGGTTATTATTGGCCTACTATGGAAAAAGACTCATATGTCTTTGTAACAAAATGTCGCCAATGCCAAGTTCATGGAGATTTGATACATGCCCCAGCACAGGAGCTCCATCCTATCACGTCACCATGGCCTTTTGCCCAATGGGGACTCGACCTCATAGGTAAGATCCACCCCACCTCATCTAATGGACACAAGTTCATTATCACTGCCACTGAGTACTTTACGAAGTGGATTGAAGCCATTCCTATGACATACATTACCGGCACACAGATTTCTAGATTTATCTTAAACTATATCATCTGTCGGTATGGTGTCCCTCAATCTATAATCACTGACAATGGCCACCCATTTAAGAACCAAGAAGTCCGTCACTTGTGTGATCAATTTCATATTCAACATCACTTCTCTACTCCATACTACCCACAAGGTAACGGCCAAGCGGAGGCGTCTAACAAGACCATCATTAGAATCCTCAAGAAGACTGTCAATGATGCTGGTCGTGACTGGCATTTACAGCTTAACCCTGCCTTATGGGCTTATCGTACAAGTATCCGTACTCCCACTGGTGCTACCCCATACTCACTTGTCTTTGGATCTGAAGCCATTTTTCCTATTGAGGTCGAGATTCCATCCCTAAGGGTATCACTGAAGGGCCACATTGACGATGAAGAGTACCGAGTGTCGAGACTCCATGAGTTAGAATTCCTGGATGAGCGTAGATAGAAGGCACTGGACCATCTCCAAGCATATCAGAATCACCTTCGTTGTAGCTATAACAGGAGGGTTTTAAACATAAATTTTGACATTGGTGACTTGGTTTTAATGGAGAACCCAAAGAATCAAGCAGAAAGAGACAAACCAAGAAAGTTTGAACCTAATTGGTTGGGACCTTATGTTGTTACAGAAGCTTTTGGATCAGGAGCGTACCAACTCTCTACTCCTGAAGGTGAACCACTGTCCTCACCAATCAATAGTATGCATTTGAAGAAGTTCTACACATAGCTTCTAGGAGCCTTTGTCTTATTTAGCAAAAAATACAAAAAAATCAAAAAAAATAAAAAAATGGTTATCAAGGGGAAAACCTGGCAAACAGGCATCTTGATAACACCAAAAAAAAAAAAAATTACTTAATATGGAAAATAGTAAAGACAAATCATTCGTCCAACGGTGAAAACTACTTCGGTGGCGCTTTGGATAGGTACCATGGTGAAAACCTGGCAAACAGGCGCCATGTGTACTCAACTCTGCTCCTTTGTCTACTATTATTTTAATCTATCTTATACATAGTCCCTTATCCCTGTACATAGCCCACATTCGTGTATATCGCCCACTTCCCTGTACATAGCCTTTACCGTGTATATAGCCCACATCCGTGTACATAGTCCACTATCCTGTACATATCCCTTACCTTTTGTGTCCATCACTTGTATATATCATTCCTAATAAGTGGTAGTCTTTTCCATAGCTTGGAACGATTGACATCGAGAGCATTTCATATCCCCCATCTCACTCTATTCATAATCAATTGGTCTTATACTCGACTGTGGGCAAATACTTGACGTGCGTCATATTGATTCTTACATTGGCTATGTGGAAGACGAAACATCATGGAAAATCCAAAACATCACAAAATGACCTGAGAAAACACAAAAACATCAAGAAAAAAAAATCACAACATTTCAAAAATCCAAAAATAGAGTTAGAGTTAGTTGCACTTGTCAGTCTTTGTCATTTTTTGAACTACATTGCCTCTGTGACTGGACATAGGAAAGGCCATCTGCCGATGTGCCCCCGAGGCATTAGGTCAGTCTGTCTAGGTTTGTCTGTACAAAGTCATGTGTCAATCCATATGTCTATATAACAAGGTCATTGGTAGTGTCGAACTACAAGGTCTCTGCGTGTACAACGTAGGCAAGGCTATCACACGATGAGCCCCCGAGGCCGCACTAGGTCAGTCCATTAGGGTTCGTCACATTCACTTTCACACACGTCTTCTATTTGTAGTCAGTCTTGTTGGTCGTAGTCAAGTCAAACTACGAGGTCTCTGCATGTACAACGTAGGCAAGGCCATCACACGATGAGCCCCCGAGGCCACAATAGGTCAGTCCTTTAGGGTTTGTCATCACACACAGTCAATTGTCAACACGTCATATCAAGTCATGCATTACTCTGGTGAACAAATCAGCAATGTCTCTGAGTCATATCAAACAACTTGCCAAACAAAACAATTCAAACAGATCAACCAACTGTCTGTTACAGGATGTGTCCTTCTTGGAAACAGATGTTATCAAAACAATCAACCTATGTCTTATTTAGGATGCGTCCTTCCTGCATAATCGACAAGGTCAAACAATCAAACATAGCCTTACACAGGTTATCACATCAACGGCATCTGACTCAACGTCTTATACAATACATGTCTTTCTGAAACCAGGCTTTGTCATGCCTTATACAGATAGTCATAACATCGAAACCAGACTCACAGTCTTATCCGGTATGTGTATCTCCTGCAATCAGGCTCAATCAATCAAACAAATCAAACAAACAAATCATGTTTTTGGCAATTATTTTCATTGGATTTTTGACTTTATTGGCTTATTTATTTTATCATTTATCTTGAATTGATGACTAGGATTCATGTTACTAGCTTTCTCAATGATGTCCCATGAAGGATTTAGAGAAGCAACAATGTATCGGAATTCTATTTTCTTTGACTGTTGTCTGTCGACTGTCTTTTCAATTTGATTTTGAGTCATGTTACTAGTTTCCTCAAGGATGTCCCATGAAGGATTTAGAGGAGCGATGACGTCTCATGACCCGTCTTTTTCTTTTGATTGCTGTCTGTGGTTTGTCCTGACAAAAAGACTGGGGCAACTTGTGTCCTTAGTATGAGTTAATGACAATCCTTGTCTGCGACTGTCTGTTATCAGCAAGTGGATGACCTTGCACACCTTGATCTATGTCATATCATGGTGTTTTTCTCCATTTGTATTAGTCCTGCCCAATGATGATAAAGTGCAATACCTTTTGTGATACAGTGAAACATCGAAGATTGCTAATACTAACATCTATCTCATGTCTTTCGTTCTTTCTCGATCTTTCTTTTCACACTAAAATTTCTTCTTTTCTACATCTTCACCACCCTTATCTATTTTCTTCTATTCTTTTTTCTTTCATCTTCTAGTTCTCTTATCAATTTCGAGAGTACACTCATGTTCTTTGAACCTACTTGTCCTCCCGAGGGGGCATACCTTCACCTGTTTTAACACTGGGGCATGACTGGGCCATATTTCTTATCGATTTTCTTTGACACAACGCCTAAGTGACATTGTATTAAAGAGGGGCAAATGTAGACACCAAAATTTGGTTTAGGCCTGCGACTTCAATATTCTTCATAATTCTTATTCTTCATGGTCATGATTAAATAATCTTAATTATTTAATTAATTCATCTTGACTTATTTCTTCTATTGATTAAATCATCTTAATTATTTAATTAATTCACATTAACATTAATTCTTCTATTGATTAAATAATCTTAATTATTTAATTAATTCATAATTCATAATTCTTCTATTAATTAAATAATGTCAATTATTTAATTAATTCATCTTCTTTTATTTCTTCTATTAATTAAATAATCTTAATTAGTTAATTAATTCACACTTTTCTTTATTCTATCCAATTAATTAAATAAACGCTTCTTATTTAATTATCTTACTAATTAACCTTATCCTTCTTGTCAAATTAAATAAATTCTTATTTAATTTACTCTTTATCATATTTCAACTATAATTAAATAATTTTTTTATTTAATTATTCATTTAAAATCCCTTCATCACTTAATTAAATAAATATTATTTATTTAATTATTCTTCACATATCAAATCTTGAATTAAATAAATTATTTAATTCATAAATTATATTTTAACGTATTCTTCTATAGTTAGATAATTATGTAAGTTATCTAAGTATTCACTTTCAACTCGACATCTATTTTAACCGTCACTAACTATTGGATTTAATAACCGAGTATGCCGAAGTAATCTTCGCCTAATCATCCTCCATTTCTAACTCATTTGTGTGTACATGCATATTAATTCAAATATTCTTATCTAATTAATTAAATGTTGTGTGTGCATTCCAACAGAGAGTCGTTATAATCAATCTTTATCTTTGTCATGCAAAGATATTTCTAATGTTTTCATCCTAACCTAAGATTAAATCATTTATTTAATCTTTAATTCTATCAGTTATCTGAATGCATGACTAATCTCTCAATCTCAACCGTCTGTTAATCTTTCAATCTTGGCTTGTTATTCGAATAATCAATTTTCTATAAATTGATTTGTCATTCTTTATTCCAATCTCTCTCGCGAGTTTGATAACTTTTGAGAGCACTTTTGTCTTGAATCTTCGATATTTTGCTAATCACTATCTTAGGCTATACTTGCACGAACTTGAAAATCTGAGGGCAATTATACCATACAAGCGAAATGGAGAAGGGCAATCGAGATAATTCATGGAAATACGTTTGAATATTGGTAAGATCATTCTAGTTTTAATTACGTTTTTACTTTCCCATGTTCTTTGTTGCTTAACGTATGAATTTGCATTCTAGATCTAGTATTGTATTGCATGTGTGCTTCTAATCTTGATTCTTGTTGTCTATTGTGCAAAGTATTTCATTTTCAGATGTTACAAGAGGTACTAGAAGTCTGTTGTCATTCTATCCAAGCTTCTTATTTCTATCATAGCCCATATCGAGCATCATTTCTAGTCCTTTGCTACTTTCATCCATGGGAAGATTAGGCACGAGCCTTTCATCTTGATATAGGAGACTGGATATGTCTCTTTCATCTACTATTTCCTGACTTAGATCCCCCCAATTTCTGAATCTTGAAGGGTCTACTTTGAAGGTATGGGATGATGTTTCAGCTGGTTGGGGTTTCCCGTGAGTCCTAGGAGATTGAGGTAATTATCCTATGACGAAAGAACTTTTCTTCATTCTATAATCCCCACACCCATTGTCTTGGATAATGACCTTGATTTTAGATATATCAGGGATGGTGGATGTCTTTGTCTCAAAAGTGGAGGCTAATGTAGTTGGGTCTACATATGGAGTGGTAGGGCCTTCATCATTCTTTGGGACTTGGGGGATTTATAGTATTTTTCTTCCAGGATCTTGTAGTAGGAAAAGGGTTTGGGATCACCATGGACCATGACCTCTTGATTTTGATATGGGAATTTGATGCACTGATGGAAGGTGGAAGTGAGTGCTTGCATCCCATGGATCCATGGACACCCTAGAAGGATATTATAGGGTAAATCAAGGTCAAGGACTTGTCATGTGGTTTCCATAATGGCTGACCCTACTTGAATAGGGAGCTAAATAGTGCCCTGAGACACTCTTTCCTAATCATCATATGCTCTGATTGTAATGCCCTTACCCTTTTCAATGGAATCCTCTAAGAATCCCAGATTCTTTATTAATTTGAGGGAACAAATGTTTAGACCCGCACCCCATCCACCAAGACCCTTTTGAATTTGTTTTTATGAACCAGGACTTCAAGGTGGAGTGCATGATTGTGAGATGGTTGGGTGGGAAAGTCCTGATCAAAGAATGTTAGGAGGCTTGAGGTGGTGAGATTTCTGACCATAGCTTGGAACTAGTCAACATCAAGGTCTGCGGAGATAGTGGATGAAGCCAATGCTTCCTCTAGGATTTTCCTATGTACTGGTGATATCTTCAGCAACTCCATGATGGAGATCTAAGTTGGGGTTATTTTTAGTTGGTCTAGGACATTATAGCCATTAGGAACGGTTCTCAGATTTGAAGTGGATGCTCTAGGTGGTTGTGATGACCCAACAATGGTAACTTTTCCACCATGTGTGGTGACTCAACAATTAGATTTGGCTCCTTTGATGCTAACAACAGTGGCAATTTCATCAATGGATGCAACAAAATGATCATACACATGATTCACATTGGCATAATTTTGTTTTCCATGGTTGTTCCCTTCATTATGATCTGACATCGGATTCGTGTATATTTTTAAGTCCTGATTCCTAGCTGGTTGCTCAACATTTATGATCTTGTCATCGATGAGGTCTTGGATCATATTTTTCAACCTCATGCAGCTGGCTATTGTGTGCCCCTTGATTTTGTGGAAATCAAAAAGTTGATTCTCATTGTACCATGGTGGTTTCACTTGGGCTTCTTGATAGTTCTCATAAGTGGGAATTTTGATGAGATTTTCATTTATTAGTTTCTTCATGGCTGCTTCAATCGATTCCCCAAGGGTAGTGTACTTTCATTTGGGGGGATTTCTATTTCGCAGAGGTGGTCCCCCTTGATTATTTAGATTGTTGATTTGATTGTTGGGTGGTTATTGTGATACCGCGTTAGCTTGTGTGTTGTTTCAATTGTTGTTTTGTGGTTGTTGGTAGGTTTGGGTGTTTTGTTTTGGAGCACTGATTATGACCTTGGCATCCACCACACCATCATTGGTGACATTTTTGTTCCTTTCCCATGTGTGAGGTTTTTCATTATAGCTGGTGGATGGGTGATTGTCTTTATTTTCTTGATATGTGGGTGTTTCCCTTGTGAAATAAGGGCTCGTTTGATGCTAAGCACCTTGGGGATCAGTTGGTCATAAGTGGTGATACATTGTACCTTAAGATGAAATGCCAAGGTTTTCTCAAGATTGGAAATGATGGTGTAAACTTGTTGTTCTTCATGCATGGCCCATTTTCTCCTATTGGCCTTGGATCACCATCTTTGTAAGAAGGAAGTGAATGATTCCCCCTTAGCTTGTTTAAGCGCAGATAGTTCCTCTAGACTAAGATCCATACAAATATTGAAGGTGTAGTTTTTTATGAATGCATCTACAATCTCTTGGAACTTTTT
>VDFB02040806.1:0-18400 GCA_007258455.2 Sequoia sempervirens | reverse complement strand
ATATTTGTCCTAGGACTATGGTGTTGTAAGATTTGAGTGAAAAATCCGATCTCCCAAGTGTTGTTATGAGGTCCATGGTAGTTTTCAACCCAGAACAGATGTTAAACATCTGACATATTGAAAAAAAAAACTGAATGAAATATCTAGAACTCTATGAAAAAAGAGAGGAGAGAACTATTTAAAGAGCAAAGAAGACTCAATATGAATGGGTGATTTCAGTATCTCTACCGGGGCTATGGACGTCTGACTGGTAGTAGAGCAACGTTGTGAGAAAACTAGAGGTATCTCTGTTAGGGCTATGGACACCTAACTGGCAGCAGAGCAATGCCTAGGATGTCATTGCACGACAGTTAAAGGGAATCAACTCATGTAGCTCAAAGCTTGCACATTGTCATTCGAAAGATGAAGAAAACTTTATAAAAGAGTGATGCACAATCAAGCACACACACAGATTTAGGAGTAGCCATTGTTGATTTACATTTGAGATTCCAGCACAGCCTTGGTTGTTAAAACTGACCCAACTGGAGTTGTGATGTTCATAAACCAGGATTTCTGGGTAGCTGAATCCTTCAGTTTCTTGAAAATAGTTAAACCATTTTCCCAGCCGAGTCACCATTTGTTATGCCTTGCATAACCACCCCATTTTATTCTGGAACAAAATGGGTCCCCGTTCTCTTTTTGCTTTTGTTGCCTTTGTTTATTAGCTTTGGTCTTGAGAATTTCTCTCGTTTTCCTTCTGGGTCTGTATTTTGTTTTATCGGATTTTGGTTTTGTCTCACCTTGAGTTGGTTTTCTTCTTGCTGAAAATTGAATGAAATAATCATAAGCAATAGTGTATTTTACGATAATGTATTTTATATGCTCTGAGGACTAATGGAGGCATTTGTTTTACAGGATTGAATCACTCATCTGAAGGTATCTCTCAAGGAAGTCAATTGTAAAGCATGCCTTAGTCCCATTCAACATAAAACTCCTCAAGGGAAAAGTCATTGAGACCCTCCTATTGTCTTTTCAACTAGCAGTTTGGTTTTGTTCATTTGAAATCCAAAGGGTCGCCGTGACATTTCAGTCGCTATGAGTTTCGATGTGTCTCGCCGATCGGAATGATGTCTCAGCGACAAGGGGATGGTGTCGGCATGAAGTCTCACTGACCAAGCAGGGTCTCCCCGAACTAAAATAAGGTCTCACCGAAGGGTTCTCCCTTCGGTGTGATTTATGGGCGACTATGAGGTGTCTCGACGAAACAGAGTGTCTTCGGTGAAAGGTCTCACCGACGGTTGCTGCTCTTGGTGAAAGAATCTGGGTTTGGGGAGAAGTCTTCCCGACAAATGGAAGTCTCAACGACAGCAGAGTAGCTTCGGCAAGATGTCTCACTGACTTAGTGGACTCTTGCCGAAGTGGAACAACTTTGGGTTTGGGGAGAGTGGTATACTTTCGGCATAAGGTCTCCCCGACCACGGAGAGTCTTGCCGACAGGATGGAATCTCACCGAGGTGAGATGAGCTCGCCGAAAGATTTTGAATTCGGCAAAATGTCTCACCAACTCTTATGGTGTCTTGCTGAAGTAACAGGGGCTCGAGCTTGGGGAATAAGGATGAGCTCGGGGAGGCTCTAAGCGGATGATTAGGGCTCAAGGAGATGTCTTCCTGAGTGCGATGGTGTCACCGAAAGAGCTGTGGTTTCAGCGAAAGGCTCACCGACCAATCAAGGTCTTCCTGACTAAAATGAGTTCATCACCAGAACAGGTCGGCTTCGCTATAAGGTCCTGTCGGCCTGATAGGGTCTTACCGATACAGAATGAGCTCGGGGAGAATGGAGGGGTTCGACATAAGGTCATGCCGACTAGCAATGTCTTGCCGACATATTTTCTCCCTTCGGTGTAGTGGAATGCACTCGATGTGAGGTCTTGCCAACTGTCTTATGCTACACCGATGGCTACTATGAGGTATAATCGCATCGGGGAGACATGATTAGTGTCTCACTGATGTGTGATTCCATTCAAATGACCTTTGACTGCCCGAGAATCTTGCGTGGCCTATGTTCCACCAATCAGAAGAAGCTAAAGGGGTGGCCCATTGGCCCTTTGACTGATTGACTACCCCTATGAAGAGGATCAATAAAATGCAAGCGACAGGGACTCATTCTGAGATCAAAAGCGATGGATCGGCTAGGGAACGATGGTGTTCAGATCTAAAGGGAGGCCCGATGTTGCTTCCAGAGATGGTCAATGTGTAGAAAGGTCTAGAGCAGGAAGGAGGCTGAAGGAAAGAAACAACCACGAGTCTCAAGGACAGCTGGGGTCTACTGGCAAAAAGGTAGATCATTATTAATGGTGATACTTTGGAGCATTCAAGGTAGCTCTATGGAGGAGTTCAAAGATGGACATGGAGGCATGAAGTTAATATTGTAGCTGCAAAAGATCTGAGATCACCCCCGGAACAATCCTTCACCAACATGGATAGCAGGGATACACATTGAATGCAGAATCAACTTTATCCAAAAGATCTGATGGTCGACCCTCCTGCAACCAGCAGATATTTTGTAAACCCTAAAAATAGGGGGGCCAACGCATTCTTTTGGGCACATCCTGTGTATATGGCATTTTTTCCTCTTTGTAAAAAGGAGGATGTGAGTTTAAGAGGAGAGACATAAAGATATAGATTGGAATAACAGTAGTAATCTTCTAAGTAGTAGTAGACAAAAGTTTAAAAATAGCAATAGAATAGGAGTTAGATCCAGCATAGACAGTAATGTATACTTCTGGTTTTCTTAGTGTAGATGGAAACAATCTGAAGCATAGGTTTTCTATACACTGGTGATTGTGCCAGATTTGTAAATGTTGCTTACCTGTTGCACTAATAGTAGAAGCAACCAGATTAAAAACCTATTTCATATTGTGTTCCAAAATGGTGTTCATCTTGGGTTAATCAGTTGATTTGAAAAGCTTTCAAGGAAAGAAGTTTTGTTTGATGTTTTGTTTAAATAGTGATTTACAATCTGTTGTTAAAATTAGCACTGTGAATGAATGAAGTTGTGTGTCCATCACAAGTTGATTTTGTTCTCCAGTTTCAGTTAGCAATTCCTTGAAGGGTAACAAGTTTGGTTAAGTTGGATGAATTATTATTCTTTTTAGTTCCAAGCTTTGATCTATCTTTTTTTTTTGTTTCTTTAAAACCTCAGTTAAAATAGGTTTGAATTTATGCTTGATCTTAGAACAATCCAGAAGCTCAACACCAGTAGGCCCCTTGAACATTATAATTCACATCAATCACTAAGTGAAATCAGCACAGTCGAGAACCCATTATAAAGACCTTGGGAGCTAAGATATCCATGTGATCATCTTTCTCTTTCAGGAGAGCAGGATAGTAATATTTTGTTTAACTGTTGCTGTGCCACTTGGACCATCAACACCTCCCTTGTAAGTAGTGAGATTTTGTATCTGGATAGTGAGTCCTTTCAAGGAAGTGAGCCTTTTAGTTTTAGTTTGAAACTACTTTATATTGTGAGTTACTCCTCACTGTGGTTTTTCCCTCCTTGGATTTTCCACATAAAAATTTGGTGTTTAAGGTGTATATCTTGTTTTTGTTATTTGTATTTCATGCTTATACTTAATAGCAGAATAGTGTGATTTTGAAGAATATTGTGACAACTAATTCACCCCCCCTCTCAGTTATCTTGCATCTTTTAACAACTAGTTTAGACTCTACAACCCACAAACAAAATCATAATCACAATTATCAATCATCATCCAAGTCCATAATCCCAATAAATGCATTTCATCAAGATTTGATCAACGAATGAGTCTACCCATCTAAAATCATTTGTTCCAAGCCTATCTACCCATCATTTTATTCTCCCATGATCATCTACCTACTTATCATTTATTTTATCGATATTCATTTCCACTCATCATACTAACATTTCTATCCAAGTACCGTGACATACATAAAAATATTTGTCACATCCTACATCCACAAAACATCAGTAGCATCAATATCCATATTATAATAACATCATACACCATCCATCCTACATATTCATCACATATAACATCAACAATACAAAAATATCATGGTATCATACACCCTACATCTACAGATCATTAGTATCATCATAATATCATTACACATACCCATAACATAACATCATTACATTGATAACATCATATCATATCATCACATCATAAAAGTATCAAACACATTTATCAAATCATATAGATAAATATTCATGCATAACATAATTTGCACATCATCATCCACAACATAATCCATAACACCATAATCATAGCCACATCAAAAGGATTTGCATCTCATATATATCATCAAAAATATCTGCCATGATACAAATTCTATACATCAAATGTGTGATACAATATATACATAAAAAATTGTATAAATGAGGCCACCAAGAGCCATGAATGTATACACAAATCAATAAATATGTCTACACCAAATAATTTATACATCGGTATATACAAAAGACATATCTATACAAAAATATATACATAATCACATGGAACTCGCCATCTCCTCTCAACCAAGAGAATGAGGAGGAGGTGGTGTCTTTGGTGCTGGTAGTTGTTGTTGTTCAAATGCCTACCCTTGGGATCCCTTCTCCTTGATCCCTATGGCTGCTATATCTACAAAGGATGACCTACTGATCCCCCACCCAACTTGCTAGACAATATTGCTACACTCCTCACTAAAAACCTAGGCTATCTTTGGCCTATAGGTACCACCACCTTATATAGAGTCCTATAATAAGTAGCCTCCTATTCAAGAAGCCTGATCTCTTGAATATGATCCATCATAGGGATCATTGCCCCTATCATATAGCCTCTCCCTCTAGCCTCAGGGCTCTCTCAATGTCTCTCTCAACTATGATCTGAGCCAACTAAGCCTTCACCTACTACCTCTATGTGGTCTTCACATCTCTCTTTGTAGTCCTTTGATCCCTCTCAGCTATCCTCTAGATCAGTTGTATGGTCAGGTCATCTCTTTCGGCCTAATATACATTTCTCTCTCATTGAGCACCTGGTCTCTCTCTCGAAGGGAAACTTGAAGCTTGACACCATCGAGATCTACCCCCAAGGCATCTCATTGTCACCTCCTCTCTTATCTCCCTTTTCCTCTACCATGAGGATCTCAATCTCTACTCTGCCACTAATAACAGGCCCTACCCGTCTCAGCATCCCTTTGCCTCCTCTGAGCTCCCATCACTCTGCCATCATGATGGGTGAATCTGAGCAATCTCTGTGGGATCCACTAGACATCATAATCCATTTTCACCCTTAGGTCCTTCGCCCCATCTACCCAAATCCATTACATAGGTTCCAACTATATAACCTATGAGACCACAACTTGTGGTGATGGCATAGGTCCCCAATCTACTATCTCATGTTGTTTTTGTGTAAATAATGCATGATAATCAGTTGTTGATACATCTTGGGTCTCCTTGAACTGACGTTTGACCCTATCTAGAAGATATATCTCAAGTATATATGGTGTCCTCCCAATCAACCATTGGGTCTGTCTGTAGCAAGGCAAGTGGACATCATCATTGTCCCATACCTCACAATGTAACCATGGTCGCCATTGGAACTCATCAATGTCATCAATAATATGGCACCAATAGTCTAGGTTTCCTAGATGATGTGTCAGAAAGGTATCATATTTATATACAAATGAATCACCTGTTACTTAGATGGCCTCTCCAACAAGTTGAGTCATTGTAATGTGCTCTTGTGCCAAAATGTGGAGCAAGGTCACACTAGTTGACAAACTAGTAGCCTATTGATATACCACTTGATGCATATCATGGTATAGATGTGCCAAAATGTATGGCCCCCATACATAAACTATCTCATCCTCCAACATCCTCTGAAGTACTTGGACCCATCCAACCGAGAAACCCTTGGAGCATTGATTAGGCATGATCTGTCCGCATATAAGACTTACTGCCATAATGATAATATCATCAATGACACCGATGTGCTATCTCAAACCGATCTAACCATCGTCAATCTCAAGCTCATCATCAAAAAAGTCTCACTCCAACACTTCCACACTAGGGTCTGGCTCATATGAAAATCGAGCTCCATGAATTGAAACTCTTAGGATGTGCCACACATCCTCCAAGGTAATAGTCACCTCTCCTATGGGGAGTTTGAATGAAGATATCTTCAAGTGCCATCTCTCTACTATAGCAATCATAAATGCCTGATGTGCCTTGATCTCAGGCATGTAAGTAATGTGATAGAGCACAATAGCATCAAGGAACTCGATGTCCATCCTAGTCAGATGTCACATCCAATCTAACACCCTAGATCTTCACTCTCATGATAAGATGGGATCAAGTACAACCTACAAGCATAATGCCCATAATGTCAATTTCTTAATTTTTTGAAAAAAACCTTAAGTCTACAAATCCCTAAGCTAAAAGTGAGATTTTTTCAAAAGTGTTACTTTATCACAGTCATAAGCGAGCCCTTTTCCAAAAGCGTCATGTGGTCAATATTAAGAGTGAACCTAATGTCAATAGTGTCACTTGAATCAATCAAAAGCGAACCAAAAACATAAAGTGACACACTTATGTAGAAGTGTTACATTAAAATCATTAGTGTCCCATCGATTTTTATAAACATTGCATCTGGTTTCATTAGCGTCGAATCTAACTTGACTCATTTGACGACCTACCATTAGCTAGCATTTAATGCACCTAAAACTACATGCAAAAGTACAAAGGCTAGGTACGTATTGGGGGATCTATTCTGGCAAGCTGCTGGAACTATCAAACTACATCTATGTGGTGTGGGGAACATGGAATGTGAGCCATCATAATAAGGTTTTTGTGAAGTAAATTATCTCTAAGCTCTAAAAAATTCTAACTCTCAAGGTGCAAATAAATTGAAAATGACCCCAAATGCATATATATGGTCCTCAAAACCCTAGGTTTTCGTCCCTCCCAACCCCTCAAGCCTATTTCTTGCCTCTTCCAATCCTCTTGAGTAGTTTCTTGGCCTCCTAGGATATGATTTTTTCTTCCTCTTCTTCGATGAACCTATCCCATCATCTTGTTGTGAGTCCAACTTGAAAATTATTTTTTTCCAACTGACCTCTCAAGGGGGCAGCCTATCATCCTCCCATTATTCCCTCATCTGTTGGGGCACAATGGGGCATTCTAAATCAATATCATGTCTTTGAAACAACGTAATAAGTACAATGTCTCAAAGAGGGGCAAGATGTAGACATCCAAAATTGTTTGAACATATCACACATTTATTTTCATCATTTTCATCATTATCCCCCTAATTCATTATTTTTCTTCTATTATTTTTAATTATTTAATTAATTCATCATTCTTTTCTTCCATCCCACCTAATTAAATAAATTTTAATGATTTAATTGGAGAATCTAATTTTTCCTCCATTTCACATAATTATTATTTTTAATTATTTAATGAATTAATTTCCCTCCACTTTACACATGGAATATTCTCTTCCTCTCATAATTAAATTTATTTAATTCCTTAATTTTCCTCTCAAAGGAATATTCTATTTTTAAAAATGGAATATTCTCTTTTCAAACTAATTTTCTTAAAATAAGGAGATATTTTCAATTAACTGAACTTCTCATCAAATCTCTATCATTGATCTTCTAAATTTGATCTCCATTGTTGATTTCAACTTTCAATCTCCACCGTTGATTGAAAATTTGAAAATTTATAAAATAACTCCTCTTCTCCATCAAACTCACTCACAAACATTCAGATTCACCATTGTCATGAATTTTGAGCAATCAAGCATTCATGAGCAATTTGAGTATTTTGTGAGTCAAATCTTCATCAATTAAGGCTTTTGCATAATTGGATTCCAAGGTTTGAGCAATACAACACATCAAATCTACCAAGATTCAATAATGAAATGATAGGTTTACTTGCTTTGATCTTGTTTTTAGTTTGGTTTATGATTTGGTTGATCTACTCCAAAAGCATTACATTCAATTTCATTAGTTAATGAGTTTAATTGATCTCTTGTTTGCGGGTTTTGGATATTTCTAACCCGAATTGTATTAATTTGCTTTCTAGTCAATTTCCCATTATACCCATTACATAGGATGGGTAATGGAAGGGGAATTTGGAAGTGGACTAGGAAATGAGAATGGGTTATGACTAGGACGTGACAAGGTACTAAGTGATGTTAAGAGATGGTTATAAAATACATGTATGCAATAACAATTAATTGTACAAACATATACCAAGACAACTCACAGTGGCCAATGAAATAGGTGGTAGTAGAATTAGAATTTTGAATTTTGGGGGTCAATTTTGCATGGTGTGAGAGTGACATCTTGCAAGCCATGTGATTTAGTCAAGGCGAGGATGTGCAAATAGCAAGACAAAGAATGAATGTATGGATGTGTGTGTAGTGATAGTCATAATAAATATATCATAATGCTACATATTGCAAATGGAAATAGGATAAAGTAGAATATATGAGAACAAGTATAACAAAAGGATATGCAAAAGATTGAAAACTGAACCCAACTTTATACAAAAATATACTATTTATGAATATGTAATTGTAGTAAGACATTCTACCAAATAAGAATGGGTATGAATATAGGTATGCAAATTTTATCATTATAATTTACAATAGTTTCTATCAATACTACATCCCAACTCTAATTAATCAACTAACATTTTTCAAAAAATTTGAATATCTAAAATAATGAATGTATCCAAACCTTCTCTAAGATTGTATGCCCATATTTATTTTATGTCACATTTCCACTATTTTTCTTTTTATTTTTATATGTATTTTTAAAAATCCTCTTCATATTAAATCCACTCCTATTTTTAGTTCCTACCAGGGAACTATAGGCACCACTAGAATTTAACTAGTTATTAATAACTCTCATTTTAACCAATGAGAACTTGAGTAATTTTTCTATTTGAATTTTTTCAATATATTATCAATGTAGAGATGCGAATTATATAACAAAATATATTTCAAAAATCAATTCTCTTGAATCTAATTGGTACACAATTTTCACCCAATACAAGCGATTTTGGCACTTCCATTACTCTCATTACCGATTATTATGGAATGGTGGGTAATAAAAAAATATTCAACTAATTTTTAGGAAAAATTTTAAACTCTTCAAAATTTATTTACTTGTTATATTTTTCATTCTATTAAATTCAAATATATAAAATAATCTAATAACAAATTCAAATAAATAATATATTTTTAATATATTATATTATTAATTTAACGACATATTATAATATTATAATATATACACTATATAATACATATGTAACATATATAATATCTAATATATAATTTTAACATCATTATAATATTATAATATATATACAATATATATGTAACATATATACCATCTAAAATATAATTTAATATATTAGATAATAATATTATAATTTTATATTTTAATTTTGATTTTGATTTTGTAACATAATATTTTGATTTTGCAGCATAATGAATTTTGCCTTCATTATTGAAATTATTGAAGTCTAATAAATGTTGGGCTCCTCTTATATTTTCAACTTTTGCAAACATATAACTGAAAGAAAAGTGAGTTAATTTATAAAAAAATAATCTACTATTGCATCTTATTACTCGGATCCACTTTCTGCATGAGTTTTTTTAGGCAAATTTTTTGGTCATTAAAATAATATTTAGTATAATATATATCATTCCAATAAAATAGCATAAGGAATTTTCCATTCATTATTGAAATTATTGAAGTTCAATAAATGTTGGGCTCGTTATATATTTTAAACTTTCGCAAACATATAACTGAAAGAAAACTATTTTATACATCTACGAAATCAATTACCTTAAAGATTTTGGTAAATTTAAGATTACAACTCTTTAACTGTATTACAATTCTTAACTGTATGTGAATACTCTTGGTGATAATTGTGTCATTCTAGGCACTTCTTTTGTAAATAAATTTTGCAAACTAGTTGAAAATATTTTGAACATTTGATATTGTATAGTTACTTTACTAAGCACTTAATTAAAACATTTCATTAATTTAGAATATAATTTCACCTAATAAATGATGGGATCGTCAATATATTATAAACTTTTGCAAACATATAACTGAATACAATTACAATTCTTTAATTGTATATACTTGATGATGATTGCGTCATTCTCGCCATTTCTTTTGTGGCTTCGTATTTTGCATGACTATTTTAGTAACCGTGCTTCTCATTCTCGCCATTTTTTAAAGTTATTTAGATTTTTTTTTGTCATTCAGATTTCATGAAGCAAGCTCTACAAGAAATACGAGTGAGTTGATTCTACTATTTTTTTGGACTACTCTCTTTAAACTTTGCTACTGCATTTAATTTCTCTACTATTGCAGTTTTTGAGTGTCATCTACTAACTCAGTCAAGAATAATACTAGTATTAAATGGAATAATACTAGGTGGGAAAGGCGTGCAAGAAATTAGAGAGCAACTTAGAATGGAAGACATAATTCTAGGCCTTCCTAATGATATAGGGTGAGAGTGCTTGTTAAGGGTCCCTTTCATATATCATGACATGCTTACAAAAGTTTGCCAAAGCTGGAAGGCTATGGTTAGCAGTCCTCTCTTCTATCAAGATAGAAAATGGTTGAAATTAAATGAGCAGGTGATATTTGTAGTTAGACAAGTGTGCAAAGATGGGTTTGATTATAGCTATGAAATGTGTGTTTATGACCCTGAGGAAGATGCACGGAGGATATTATGTGGCATTCCTATAGATGAAGGATTTCCAACTATGCTTGTTGTCAATCAGAAACTGATTTCTATACAGAAAAGGAAAATTATGGCTTATGATTTTTGTTCTAACAACTGGTCCAAGGTATTCTAGTTACAAGTTTTAGGTTGTCTTGAAATTGTTGTAAAAGGGTTGGTAAGTTAGAATAGATTTTCTCTTATATTTTTTTGAGTTTTTACTGATTTATATATTCTTTGGTTTAGGTAGCCGATCTGCCCAACTCTAGATATAACAGCGTCGTTTCAGCATCTCCAGAAGGATATATATACTTTGCCGGTGGGGATTTCAACAGGAAAACAACACTCTATAATATAGAGAAAAAACAAGTGGGAATCTCTTCCCAATATGAACAGATCATGGATATTTTATTCTAAGGGTATTTTTCTTGATGGACAGTTTTATGTGATAGGTCACGCAAAGAAGATTGAAGTTCTCAATACAAAGACTCAAATATGGAGTAGTTTGAAGTTAAAGCAAACATGGCGTGAAGGCTATCTGATAATTGCTTTTGGGAATTTATATTCATTTAAAAGAGAGGGAGTGATGAAATATGATTCAAACAAAAAAGTGTGGAGGGTAGTGGAACCTTTACCAAAGCTCCTTTTTCGTGTTTATTGAGCTATTGTTTGGAATGATCAAATTTTTTTGAGTGGTATTATGTGCTATAGACACAAGCATAAAATTGTTTACTATATGTATCAACCTCCTACACAAAGAAAAGTGACTTCAGGAAGGTGGATTTCTATCAAAGGTCCACAAAGTTATGTATTTTCTACTCATTATGCAACTACTATATTAATCTAGAGGCAAACTTATTTTCATGTAAATATATAAAAATTTGGTAAATAATGTTATCATTTATATAGTTATATTTGAAAAAACTTAGATGAAATCTTATTTTATTCATAGATTTTTTTTATCATTAGTTTTAGTTATTTTTCTAATATTAAAATAATTAAAAAATTAAGTTGTATTATTTTAATATTTTGCTTTACTAAATTTAATATTATTTTTTAAAATTAAATCTTAATTAGTTTATATTTTTATGTTTAGAAAAAAATTTAAAAAGTTTATTTAAAAAAATCTTATAAGATTTTTTTTTTAACAATGATTTAAAAAAATTATTGTACATTATATAATAATGATATGAAAGCACAACTTATGAAATAATTTGATTCCAAGTAAAGGAGAAAGAAAAAATTGATAAGTTTTTTTTATTATACTAACAAAATATTTACTATAATTAGAACAATGTGCTACAAGTGTAACACTTTATCTTTAGTTTTAGACTCATCTTTGGAGTGATTATTTATAAATTTAACTGATTTATATATTCTTTCATTTAGGTAGCTGATATGTCCAACTTTGGATGAGTTTAAAATTTTCCATAATGATATGGAAAGGCATTCAACTGGATTCATATACAAATGCGCAAATAAGAATTGGTAATTAAGAATTCTCTAGAACTAAAGTTATATAACAATATTTATACAATCATTAGCTTAATCATTTGTTCTTGTTACACAACAGTCCCACCTCACCAATAATTTCATTTCTAACTTTTTAAAACATAATTTATTTATTTTTGGCAAGAACTTCGATGCCCTGCAACTCTTATTAAAAATCCTCTTCTTCATATTAAATCCACTCCTTTCCATAACACTACTTACGTATTATATAAAAATAAATGGAACAAAAACCCTTGCTCATGAACGGCTCAGGTATAATCATTGTGGGCTTTTGCTGATAATCATTGGCATTTTACTTGTCGTTGGTTATCTTGGCCTTTACTCGCATCTTTTGCCATGTTTATTTGGTTGTTGGGTATTGGTGCAAAAAAACCCTTAAACGAATTATTGCAGTTCGCCTTCGGGCGTTAGCACAGCTTGCTCGGGTGGCATCTTCGGGTCATTCTTTCGCTGTACATTTCTATCATCCTAAAAATCTTTGCATTTGTTTTTTTTTTATAAGTTTTCCAGTAGGGTTTATAAGAGGCAAGAAAACCCTAAAAAACACTTAATTGATTAGATTAGGTAATTTTTTTATTGCTGCTGAGATTTTCTATGTATCGCTCAATTTTGTTTTGATTCAGGCTTTAGCAGTTTGTTTCTGTGTAGTTTTTGTCCTCCCATAAACACAACAATACCTTTCCTTGTCCAACAATTGGATATGTAGTGTTGTCCCCAAGGTATACATTACCTCTGTCATATTTCTCATATGTGGAAAACCACTCCTTATGAATCATATGCTACGAGCATCTTGATTCAACCAACCAATGTTCATTAGAAGTGACATTACAAGAAGAAAGTAAAACTTCATCACCTACATCGGAGAATTTTTTATGGTGGAATCCCATTGTTTCTTTTTATTTTTTCACTCCTTCACATGTCCTCTTTTCCCACAGTTCCAACACTTTACTCTGTTCTTCTTTCCAAGGGTCTTAGAATGACCTTTAGACTTGTCCTTAGGCCCTTGATCTCCCTTTGGCCCTCTTTCTTTAGGACGAACCTTGACATTGAGAGAATCCATTGAGCTATCCATAACCTTCTTCCTCATTTCTTGTGGCAACAAATTTGCAACAAGTGCATCCATTTTGGGATCTTTGAGGTTAGTAGTGATAGCAAGAATGAAATTTTCCCATGACTTGGGTAAAGAACAAAGAAGCATAATGCATTTGTCATCTTCCTCAAGTTTAACATCTATATATGCTAATTGACTCAAAATCAAATTAAATGAATTCAAATGCTCTACAATGGATTCACCTTCCTTCATTTTAAGAGAAAATTTTATTTTCAAATATAGTTTGTTCACAAGGTTCTTTGCTTGATAAATCTCACCCAACCATTTCCATAACGAAAATGGAGTATTTTCTTCAGATACATTCAGGAGGATGGAATCATCAAGACATAACGAGATAGTACCTCGTTCCTTTTTGTCCATCTTCTCCCAATCACCATCACTCATTTTTTTGGGTTTCTTTTCATTTTTTGCATCCACCAATTGATCTCCTTCTTCGAGGAGATCCTCCATTTTCAATTGTCATAGCTTGTAGTTAGATCCATTAAACTTCTCGATGTCCAACCTATATGCGGATATAACCACAATTCCTACAACCACAAATCTACAAAATAAAACTCCCACTACAACATAGAAAACCTTCACACTTCCACCCAATAGACAAAGTCGACCAAGCTCTAATGCCAAATGTTAGAAATGAAGGAAACCACTACAATATGGAAATCTAATTTAAATTACAAATCTGAAATATAAACTTGTACAAAATAATTGAGAAATGATTTAAACTACAAATAAATCACACAACTCAAGAGCCATACACATAACACAAGGATTTACATGGAGAAAACCCTTTTGGGTAAAAAAACTCCACCAAGAAAACAAGGAAAATCTGTGTTATTCTTTAAAGAGTTTAAAACAAATGGAATTTTCTCAATCTTGACTCCAATCCAACATCTATGTACTTGCAAAACATCTCATAGTGTCTCCATCTCAACCCCTCAATATATTGACTCATGGGGGCTCAAAATACCACCATAAAACATTTCCATGGGTCAAAACAAGGTTCGAAAATACCATTGTAAAAATCCATACGACCCCTTACATGCTAAACATGGTCTCTTACATGACATCACACCCTTTTACAAGTTTTCATAAGAATCCCTAGAAAATAGGAGATGCTCTCACATGTGTCATAGACCATCAATAACCTATGCAAAGATTCTCTTACATGTGCCATAGATTATTCTTACGTCCAAAATGGTATCCCCCACCTTTAGCCTTTACAATTTTCATAGAATCTGTCATAATGTTATCCTTAAATATAGGCTTTCTATGTTATACCACTAAGTGGGCATCTTTTGACAACTAATAACTTATTTTTCAAGGCACCAACATGTGGAAAAAGTGCCAACTCAAAATCTCATGCCCCTTTTGATGGAGCACAATTACTTAATAACATAAATGATATTTATCTATGGGAAAATGTAAAGTAACAATAAATAAATAACTTAGGAATTGCCAAGGTTGAGACACCTTGATTCCCAACAGATGTATGGTGAAAAGAAAAATGAAGAATATTTTCAATACTATTTGATGTTACCAATTGGTTGTGTGCCACAAGATTTGAAGAGATGTTGCATTATTTGTTTACTATTATTATGAATTGGCTAATTTTTTTACGAAAATATTAACATTTAGTTTTCCATCCCTGTATAAGATGAGTAATCATTTTGGCTACTTGTCTCTATATTTATTATAGTGGAGAACCTTTGTTAGTATACCTAGTGTTAATGACGATTAAGCTAGTAAGAAATGATATAAAGAATAAAGTAAAAGGAGAGAGGAAGCTTGTGGTAGAGGTGAAAGAGGAAACAAATACTATCCTTGGCATAGGGATGTTGAGTCAAGAAGAGTAGAAAAATGATTCTTTTATTACATTTCTCATGAGCTCGCAAATCTTAGGGTATAGATTTGGATGTTGTGACTATGGGCGCTAGCAAACAAATTAGATGAAGATTCTGGTTGTAAAGTGTGAAGCTACGAGGAATATTTTGCATGATCTTGGCAATCATTAGGTAGGAAAAATGTGTTCAATATAACACGATATCTTTCTTGTGTGTCTAGGGTGTTTCCATGCTCTTGAAGGTGACCTATACATACATGCTTCATGAGGATGTTGATAGTCTTGGAGATCTCATTGAAGTGCATATATATTGTGTGGTTGAACTCCCTCACACTATTTTGCAAAACCAAGTTAAGCTCTATAAATATCTAGACAAGTTGGGGAATGTCAATCATTTTTGGTTCTTTATTGATCTTTTGGATGCAAATTGTGAGTGTTATTTAATGAGGGTGTGTTCATGGAAGGTCAAAACGATAAATAATATTTTATTATTATGATTGGCACAGGTGGCATAATAGAGATCAAGATATTTTTTTGTTAGATTGTGGTCTTTCTAATTTCATAATATAATTGATAATGGAGTTTGACTTTTATTTTTACTTTGTATTACATGTGGCATGCTTATATGGTTGTTTATTTTCAGCTATATATGTAAAATACAAAATGAAAATTTATGAAAAATAATTAAAAATTTGTAAAGGATAAAAATAGACAAATCTTAATCTTGCAAAACTGTTTACTCTATAAAAATCCAGTGGCATGCAATGTCTCACAAAAGAACAAAAACCAACCAATTTCGGCTAGTGAAGAAGCGAAACCAATTTCTCATTTTATAGAAAAGCTCAGAAAAAGAAATCCCAGTGTTTCGACTCTTGAAGACTGCTCAATTTTTTTTAGGATACAGGGGACTAGCTTCATGATTCAGAGTTACAGTTAAAGAAATTGTTTAATGCCAATTTCATAGAATATGTTTCAGATGTGTAAACATGGTCGAGTGTTGTAAAGAGGAATCAAGATACTTGTGTGATTGGGTTGAAGGAAAGAAATGCAAGGGATAATTAAGCATGACCTCATGATAGCCTTTGAGTTTGTTACATTATTAGTCACTAGTAGAATTTGGCAAATAAATGACTACGGACTAAAAATGACTAAATTCTACTAATTTTTTGCAATCCACAAGTATAAATGACTAATTTGGTCATCAGGTAAAATCACAACTAAATAATTGGTCAGACAAATAAAAATGACTAAATAAATGACTATTACTCCTCTATTCTTTTTCTTTTTCTTTTTCTTTTGATCATAATCCATAGAGCTTAAACCCCCCTCACGAGACCGCTATAGGTTGCTTGGTGCACCAAAAATACCTATTGCATGGAAGGCATTGCCTCTCGCTGTAGTCTTAAGACCTTCACCAATTTTTTTAATATTATAAATTCAATATTACATAAATTAATGATATAAAGTTTCCACAATCCATAATGTTAATTGATAAGTGATTTTTGGCTTTGATTGTGTGCGAAGTATTTTTTGTGATGCAAAAAAAAAATTTGCACACAATCGAAGCCAGAAATCACTTAGCAATTACATAAATTACTACTTCATTTTGTTCTATTCTACAATTATATTATATCTGATTTATAATATTACATATTTTATAGAATACTTACTCTTTTCCATTATATTCTTAAAATTTATATCTACTATACAAATTTAAAAATTAAATAATTCACTACTACATAAAGAAGAGGTTTAAGACATTAATTTAAGACAATATATTTATAATTTTCTAATTTTCTTAAAATAAAACAATAAAAAAAAAAATTCTATTTTTTTTTATTGCCATCTCTTCGTTCATTTTCCCTCCAATATCCATTTTCCTTTTCCCTCCCTCATTAGTTCAACATGCATTTTGATAGTCATCTTCATCTTCTTCCTACCCCTGTCTATTCACGGTTGTAGATTTTGTTGGAAAATCATGATGACTGTTAGGGAGGGATAGTCACACATTTAGAACGAATGGCGTCCCTCCTCGTGGTTGTCCAAGGCTGAAGGTCAAATATGGAATGTTGGGATGAAGGAAAACCCATGACCTCATAAATGGGCATTTTTTTGGTCAGATTTAGGAAAAAAAGGAAAATATAATATGAAAGGGGAGGTCTATTAGAGCTAGGAGAAGATTAGATGGCGTAAACTAGAGTTGGACATAGTTATTTAAGTGCTTTCTACTACATCGTTGAGAACACAACAAAATTTGTACAAAACGTTGAGGGGTTTGTAATATTTTTTTCCTCCAAATTTTGTTTATTTTCTTTTTCTCAGCTGCATCGTTCACAACACAACAAAAATTGTACAAAATACTCTAGGTAAGTCACTTGCCATGGTTGCAGTGATTTTTAATTTGGGAAATATGTACGTGGTTGAGTCATTTTCAATGTGTCATATTTCATTCCAAAATAGTTATGTTTAAAGATTTGGTGATAAACTCTATGAACACCATGCATGACAATGCTTTAGCAGTTCATAAGAATAAGGGGATTAAATGTATTGCCTATTGTCCTCAAATTTTAACCATGCAATTTTTAAATTTTGAGTTCATCCAGTTGAAGTTCAATAGCCATCTTGCATTCTCAAAAATAGTGAAGGTCCTTGTAGTCCCAACATGATTGAGTTGTGTAGTCACGAGTCATAATGGCCTTAAATGTAGGTGATTGGGAATGAAATTGGTCATTTTGAAGTGGTTTTTAGGATCGAGTGTGAAAGCTAATAAAGAGGGATACCATATTCACTTCATATTGTTCTAGTAGAAATTGTAATAAAACTTTATTTGGATTGGAGGTGTAGTTGGTCCTGTAATGAAAGAATGGGGATTCTATGGAATGCTTTAGGTAACCATATAATGCATGCTATTGCTTTCAGGAATAGGGCAGTGATGTCTAACTTCACAATTCTCCACTATGACATATCAGTATGTTGTCAGATGTCTATGCCCATCGTGCATATTCATTCTTATTAAAATAATAACTATGATAAACTACTATACAAATTTGGAAGATGAAGGGATCACATGGTGATTAGAAGAAATAAAACTATCCATCTTCTAACGCTACAAACCTTTTGTATTGTGTTTTTCAGAAATTCCGTTAAACAATTGTGTGAAACAGAGTGGTATTGTGGAGTTT
>VDFB02040805.1:0-22934 GCA_007258455.2 Sequoia sempervirens | reverse complement strand
CAAAATGAGGGGTAAAACTCGAGAAAAATGAAAAACTAATGTATCCCATCACGATCGACTTCCTTTGAGCAGTCTACTGGTAAAATTTGAGCGCAATCCTAGTACTTACTATTTATAGTAAGTCACCTCCAGAACAACGCTAAAAATAGGAGGTCAACACGAAAGGCCAATGTGAACAGGTCAAACAGGTCATGAGGATCACATTGGGAAAATTTCAAGTCAAGAGGAGTTGCGGAAGTTTGAAAATCAAGTAGTTACTAAAAATAGACAGTGAGGGAAAATGGGTTAAAAAAATTGACTAAGTGATTGAAAATTTCCCAGATGCCAAAATTTCCCCCTCATAGGCAAAATACACCCTACGAAGGAGTTGGATGAAAAAAAAGTTTTCAAGTCATCAAAACTGCCCAACCACCCCTCAAATGTGCCCGAGTGAACAAGGAGTGGCATAAAATTCTAAGTCTTGAAAAAAAAATTGCCTGACCCCCTACCAAATGCACCCACCAAGGAAGGAGTTGAATGGAATTCTAAGTCAAATGAAAACTGGAGGCTCCACCCAATAAAAATGCGCCCAGCTTGTGGAAGGCCTCAAAAGGTTCTAAGGCATCAACATGGCACCACCACCCTTGAAATGCACCCAAGCTCCAAGTGGATGAGTTTAAAAATTTTCTAAGTCTTTGAAAATGGAAGCTCCGCCCTCCATATGCGCCCAAATTGTAAGGAGGCCTTGAAAATTTTCTAAGTGTCACAGATTGGAGAGGTTGAAATAAACATTAGTGAAAAATATCTTCGAGCGTGGAAAAATTAAATGAACCCCTTCATGTGCGCCCTTGATAAATAAGGTTGAAAATATTTTCTAAAGCTAAGATTTTTAAGGAAAAATAAGGACTCCATGGCTTATATTTGAAAATATTTTCTAAGGGGAGATAATTTAAAAAAAAAATGAAGCACATGGGTCTAAATGCGCCCAAGGAAGAGACATCAAGGTAAATTTTTTTTTTCTAAGGGAAGAAACAAAAGCACAAGGGGTCATATGCGCCCTAGAAAAGAAGGGAGCTTGAAAAAAAAAAAATCAAAGGTGTGGAAATGTGAGTAGGACCCCTAAAATGCGCCCACCATGAATGAGAGGAGATTTGAAATTTTTTCTAGGGCATTAAACTCAAAGCTCAAGGTGGTGAATGCGCCCAAGATGAGTAGGTGGCAAGAAATTTTTCTAAGTCATGAAAATGGAAGAAGACCCTTCAAAATGCGCCCAAGGAGGTAATGTGAAGAATGGACAACATAATATTTTAGTAAGGCATGAGAATTCTCCAAAGCCTCTAGAAGGACATAGTCAGAATGCGCCCATGAGGAAAGGTTATTGTAAGAGACCAGGTGTCTCTCAACCCGACCACTGGCTGATAATGATGAGTTTTTTTGTTTATTTTGTGTATTTTGATTTTTTGGTGGTTTTTTGCAATAAAAGACAAATTGCGATTTTGCAAAGAAATGCTTGGAAAAATAATAAAAAATACCAGATGCTTAAAAACTACAGAATACAGATTAGATCTCGATGCTAGATGATTTATTAATCTTCCCGAATGATTACAACTGTGATATTCAAACATTCAAACAAAAAGGCAAGCTATTTATTGAGAACCTGAATAAGCTTGTAGGCGCCATAAAAGAACCCTGAGATGGTACGGCTGAAAGAGAATAAGCAATCTCCCACCTCGAAATTGTTGCAGATGCTCCAGAAACCCTAGGCATCCAACTTGAAGAAGTCAGAAGATGAAAAAGCAAGGCGATTTGATCTGGAGAAGAAGTACGGCCTTTGCTGCAGCAAAAGTATGGCCTATACCAGCAAGGAAGAAATCCGTACTGTCTTGGGAAGTGTGCCAAAAGATCAAGAGATAGTCGCCACTGAATATGAACCCCTTTTGGAGAAGTTCGACCCAAAAACTTGATGAAAAGTCTTCACAATAAGCTTTGTAACTTCTGAATGAAGCCACTCTGTTGACAAGCTTAAACTGGTATTGCATAGTCTCAGTTTGTCTGATTCTGAAGAGGGAACGTTCTTCAAAACCCGTTGATCTGCAGAAACCCTTGTTTCTCAAACCCCAATGCTCTCAGAGAGAAATAAAGACAAATTAGAATAATCAACATAATGAGTTCGATTTGCCTTGAGGAAATATATAACTTCTCTCAAAAAGTCGACCCTTTATAAAAATCAGCTCATTTGCATTTAATAACATAATAATTCGCCCTTTTGAAATACTTAGGCCAAATCATTAATAAATGGCGTCCTTTTTTATTAATGAGTATTAAACTCATTAAATATTAAAATTTCCCTGTATTATAAAGTATTAAAATACTTTATAATTCGCCATTTTAATATTTTATTAAAATGACTTTATATTATAAAGTCAAATTAATAATCTCTTTAATTATTATTAAATGCTCTAATAATCCTTGTTTGCTCATCAAATTATCAAACCGGGTCGAGACTGAGCTGACCAATTGAATCAGGTGCCCTGCCAAAAATAGCAACTCCTGCCTGCCTGACTTACTATAAATAGTAAGTACCTCTAAATCACTCTGTAAGTGTCCGCAAAGGCCCAAACTTGAATCAACTGCTGGAGTGATGTTCCCAAACGTTGGATAACTGCCTCAAGTGATCCTCTAAACACTTCTACCAGCCTACGAGGATCTGAATGATAGGCTAACCTTTGAAATAACTATACTGCCTAGGAAGGGGACATTACAGTTATGAAGAAGGCAAAATTTGCTGGAGGAAAGTGATGAATTCTATCTGATCTAGAGATCAATCAGACCTTGAAAATAAGAACATGGAGATTAGGTAAGTAAAGGGAATTTATATTATAGAAGTGTTCTGATGCTCTTCTTTTTATTTGTTTTGCAGGATGAACGCAGGACCATAACATGATGACTTATGGAACAAATACTCCAGGACAACATTACAACCTTGAAGGGGATAAAGTTAGGTGTTTTGAGCTCCTCCGTGATGTCTCATTTGCGCCCAAACCATGAAGGGAGATGTTGGAAGAAATGGCTAAGTGTTGGATTTTCTCCGCAAAGACCCAATATGCACCCAACTCAGGGAGGCAGGTGGCAAGGAAGAAATGGTCGAGTCCAAGACAAGAAATTCCTTCAAGATCAGGATAGAGGAAGAGATGAAGGCCCAGGCGTTAAAGAGTTAAAGAATGACAGCTAAGAGGAAAATCATCATCGAGTAGGAGAAAGAAGTTGTAGTCTTGGAGTTTCAGAATGAGATCATGCCTGCCATGTCAGTTCAAGAGGTTGAGGCTATGTTGGCCAGATTCATGGAGCTTGCAGTCAAGGAGAAGAATGTCATGTCCCCGAAACTTGTGACATCTAGAAACATAATTAAATAGCTAGCCATTTGATATCTCATAATTCTGAGACAATATTACAATTATAAATATTGTAAGTAACATTGTAATAATTATAATATAATGAATATTAAAATATATAAAATATAAATATAAAATAATATTATATTGACAATTATGATAAATACAAATATTAATAATTATCTATAAGTCAATATTATAAATATATATAATAATAAATCTGAGTATTATAAATGCTATTAATATATTTATCTACACTCAAAAGAAATCACAAAATATAATAAAGTAATCTAACCACTAAACATTGTTAATATTCTAACCACTAAATAGAATAAAGACAAAATAAAGATATCAAAGGGTGTGGAGAGCTCAAACATCATACCGATTCCCAAATAAGACAAAACCCTTGGTTAAAGGGACACGACCCAAGGACATGAATCGGATATAAAGAGAAGTCAAAAGCATTCTAAAAGGCATCAATAAAGGAGTCATCATAAGGATTCGAATAAGACACTGCGCTTGGGTGAATCCCAGGTTATTAAAGGCTGCGATCAGTAGGCTGCAAAAGCTACGATCTGTATGCATAGAATTATTATGTGTTTTCAGTGATATTTTGGAAAGTAGGATTTTGAGTGTCTTCAGCATTGTTCCTTCCTTCCAAATGTAGTGTAGTCAGAATTTATAGGATAGATAAATAAATATGTGTACTGCTGTTGGTAATATAATTAGAAAATTATAGAAATATAAGTAATAGGTATATTGTTATTATTTACCATTAGTTATTGTTTACTAATATCTATTAGCGTTATTTATTATTTATCATGGTGCATCCTTGTTTACTTCTATTTAGGATAGATTCAGAAATTATATACATTTATTTGTACATCACCAATCTGTTTATATCAGTATATGTATATTGTTAATTTACTTATATATAGAAATAGACCAGTTTTAGATGAGTAAAGAGATACTTATATACTTCTAAATAGAGAGAAGAATAAGTGGGGTGGAAAGATTAAAGGGAATAAGTTAATATATATGATCAGATATATGTAAAGTAATATATGATAATATATCTGATCAGATATATGTGTAAAGTAATATATGAGATTATATATGATCAATGATATATAAAGAGATATATAATAGATATATATATATATATAGAGAGAGAGTAACATATATGAAGTAATCTATATGGAGTATATATATATATATATCAATGGTTTATATATAATAGATGATAAAGTATATAAGTGTGAGGATTATATGGATATATATAGATGTATAAAATATATATAATGATATATGAGATATTCTATATTGATGTAAGATTGATATAATATTATCTCACATTCATATATGCTTTCCACAGAGAATAAATATTCATAATCCGTATAAGGAACAAATTATTACATATATTTATAAAACAATTAATATGCTGAGATGTAAGCCTGCATACTTTATACAAATCAATCATAAAGATTTATAATTTGCATCTTTAGGCCAAATAGCGGGAAAAAGTCTAAAGAGAACCTTATAGAAGTCTATTCGTTAAGCAATTTTGTGTCATAAAATAGTCACTTAGGTAAAAATCGGGATGTCTCCTAGAAGGGGTCATTACAAAGAACAGTGGGAACGCATTTCTGGATGAGAATCTTCTAGAAGATGGTGGGCATTAAGTGCTCATAGTGGTCAAAGGGAGAGAGTGGGGAATCTTTTGCTCATTTATTACCCCACTCCATATTTTGGTAGTTTTTAGGGAAGAATAGTGATTAGGGCTTATGTGGCTCGATCTGAGCCCTTCATTGTAATTGAATCTGAGCCGTCCGTTGGACTTGACCAACTATAAAAGGGGCATCCCCCCTCATTTGTACATATAGATTAGACATTATATTAGATTAGATTGGAGTAGAGAGAGATAGCATAGATTGATAGCTTAGCTTAGATTGGAGAGGAAGGAAATTTTTCCATTGAATGCTTTGTAAGAAGTTGTTGTGAACACTCTCATAATAGAAAGAATTATCATTGATGGTGGTTTCATCTTTTGTTGTGGGTAGCTAGCGAGGCTTCTTCGTCCTTCCAATTCATTTAGAATCTTAAAGTAACTTAGAGTAAAATAGATTTTATTTCATGCAAGTAGATGGTAGTTGTGGAATGTGGTGTTTAATTTGAGCAAGCTTCGCTTATCCATACCACTAGCAGGCTCACTGTCGGTGGGTTCGCCTTTCGTGGTCAACTGGAACATTGTTGACTTAACTTCAATTATGATTTACACGTTGATATGCGTCGTTGTGATGGTGTCTTCATGTTAAATTGTGATCTGAATGCCTCTAGTTACTCCTTTGAAGATTGCACCGATTCTGTGGAGGCTGTCCGAGGTGAGGCAAAGTAGAGTTTGGTTGAAGTTTGTGAGAGTTGATTGCCATGTCCCACGCTTTAGAGTAGAGTAGCACTTTCTTAGGCCCTGCAACCATTTCCATTCAGTATTTTCTGGTTAGTATTAGGCAATTTGAACTTCATTGACAAATCTTTCGAAGTCTTGTGAAAATCCCTTTCCCTTTGAGCTTCAGTTGAACAATTACGTAAGTCCCCCTTGAGATACCAGCAAATCACATCGAGCCAATTGAGAATCCATTGCATGAAAGAACCTTGGAGTTGAATGCATGATCTTTCTAGCAATCTTAGCATGCAGGAGATTTGGATCAAGAGAGGATAGAGTAACCGTTGAAAACTTTATTCTGTGTTGGTGCGGTCATAAACAACCCGTCAACACATCATCTTCCCCAATTCCATTTTGTACATATGTTCTTCATCTCCATCACCCATGCGTCTACTAAAGGCCGTTGAAGTTTCTAAGTATGGAAGCATGTCAAATTCCCTTAGCTTGTGTAAGTCATTAGAGTTGTAGAGTTCCCTTCCTAGCACGCCTTCTCTATTTCTATTGGGGTATCGGACTTCCCCATACTGCCATGCCTCTTGGTCATTCCCTACTTTCCCTCCTTACCTCATCGGGACTTTGGGGTTTCTCATGCCATCATACCTCTCTGCCAAACCTCGATCCTCTACATGCCATTGTCAAGAAGTTAGACTCATCCTCTTTGACATACCTCATTGTGAAACTCAAACCCCTAATTGAAGGAATGAGCTATGGGGCATTTCCAACATCCAAACTTTGACACTCCTGCCTCTTTTCACTGTTCATCTCCACTATTTAATGTCCCCACTCTAGTCAGTTTCAGGAGGAGTTGAGTTAGCCTATTTCTTGGACCCTTGTAGGTTGATAGGATTTGGTTAGGGGGTCAGTGGCCGTTTTGGTGGGTTTTGACATTTCTACCCTTTCAATCAGTGTTGGGCTCAGTGTAGGCCTTTGCAGTTCAGTGTTCGCCAGCTTCTGACAGCACGTTAAAACACTGAGAATTGAGGGAGATATTAATATTTCAGTGGTTGGGTATTTTATCGTCTATTGAGATATTATAAAGTTATTATTTGACTTTATAACATATTAAATTCCACTTGAAATATTTGTACTTTATGACTTAAATGTTAAAGTGAATATTTAAATTCACTTAAGTAATTTATTTGGGTGCCCAACCATGGAAAAGGTATTAAATACATTTTAAATGTATTTTAATGCAAAAGTGGCGTCACTTCTTGGAAGTTGTGCCTTTTTTAGGTCATAAGGCAAATGAAGCAAATCGACCTCATGATATGATTATTTGACTTTGCTTCAAAACTTCTCTGTGATTTTTGTCTGAGGGCAAGGGTTTCAAGATTTCTTCATTGGAGAGCGACAATTCTTCATTGATTTGTGATTGAGAGACTGTGAAATACTAGTTGAATGGTTGCTACTAAGGGAGTGTCATACAAGAGTTCATCTGTGCTTACATCTGAGATTTATGTTCAGTATTACCAGTTTGCAATAAGGAAGAGGGTTTCTTCATCAAGGACGCCATCTTCATCCAGTTTCCAGCTTTCAAATAAGAGACTTCATTATCTTGCAGAGGTTGTACCATTGCATTGGAAGGCGTGTCACCTGGGAATAGGCGTGTGAAGTAAGAGGCTAAAATGCCTCTCTTTTGGCTCCCGTCTAGACTCAATCCTAGGCGTCCAACCTTCTCAGCATCTTTTCTCCAATTTCTGTGTGGGAGAAAGTAGACCTAGGATCCAGGCGTGGCTATTTGTGAGTTCCAACATATCTTGCCTGGCATGTTCAGATCCATCTTATTTAATTATTCTGGAGGTTTTCGGGTATGTTGTTTATATGCAATCTCTTTGTATGAATTGCTAGATCTTCAATAATATTGCAGTTGTTCCATAATTCTTTGTGTTTTCAGTTTACTTCCAGTTTTATGCTTGGCACACCTACTTCTGTCTAAAATTCTTCTTAAAACATTCAAAAACACAAAAACAAGTTAGTAAAAGTCAGAGGTTGAGTTGGAGCGAGTTGGGCTCATCGTAGTGGTATCAAAGCTTTAATCCTGCCAGCCTGGAGGGTTAGAAGTATCTATGAGGTCACACCAGAGTAGTTATAGCTGGTATTACTCACACAGGAGACCTGGATTGCAGAGAAATTCATTTGAGGAGTTTCCTTTTGAAAATCCATTTGAAGAGATACCATTGGAAAACATAGGAGATAGAAATGATGGTGAACCCCACAGGAATCCTGGTAACAATGAGGATCAAGAAGCCACAGACATTTTGAGAGGTCTTGTTGCTGGGTAGGAACGAGTAACCAATGTGTTGCAGCAGCTGAGTACAGCTGTTCAACACTTGAACATTCCTAGGAGACAGTTACAGGATCAGGAGGAGGAAGGGAGTATACAAGGAGGTCCACGGAGGATAGTTACACTAACACGCACCTATGACAGGCCTACTCGCCCATTTGTCAGAGAGGATCCTGATGAGGAGGACATGGCTGAGGGAGGTGGCGTGAATTTTGTAGATAACATCATGACATTGCATGATGAGTGGGATGCTTTGCCCCAGAGAGTTAAGGATCACCTTAACTTTGATAGATTTATCAGCCAGAAGAGGGAGCATCGTAGGAACAAGACAAATAGGAGGCCTAGAAACAAAAACCATGATCTAAAATAGGTGACAAACAAGCTCACTTTGTCTAACTTTGATGGTAGTGGCTGAGTCACAGCTCGAGCTTGGGTGAGCAAACTAGACACCTTCTTGACATTACGTCCAATGGTAGAAGAGGATTCCATAAGGTTCGCAACTCTACACTTGGATGGCGTAGCCCGTGACTGGTGGCACCATGGCATGGTTATGTTATAGCATGACAGGATCACTACTTATCAGGAGTTCACAGATAGATTGGTTGAGAGATTTGACAAACGAGATCCAGAGTTATACTTTAGAGATCTTGCTCAGCTGAAACAGATGGGTAGTTTAGAATCCTATATTGGAGGGTTTCAGAAGCTCTCAATCATGGTAACCGGCATATTTGAGAGGAGATTGGTAATACTATTCATTGAGGGTCTATTTGAACCTATGAAAGGTTGGATCAAGGCATTCGATCCACCTACCTTGCAAGAGGCTATGAGGAAATCTCGTAGCATGGAACTTACCGGACCTCGTAGTAAGTTCCCTTCCAAACCGTCCTCATCCTACAATGATAACAGATCTGATCCAAAGAAAACAAAAAACTCAGACCAAAAGAAAAAATTTGCAGCTCCTTTGGATCGAGAAACAATCAATGATTTACGTAGGAAGAAGCTTTGCTTTTATTGCAAGGGGCTGTATGACCTTAACCATGACTGTCCCCTCAAGCCTAAAGAACAAAATAGGCACATGGAGTGGTATTTTGAGGGAGAAGATATGACTCATGTAACAGACCAGCACATTGATTTAGAGGTTTTTAAGGCAGGGAACTCCGAGAAAGAGGTAGAAAATGAAGGAGAAATTGAATAGAGGAAGCTCACATGTCTAGTATGCAGAGAGATGGTTCCTTTAGACTACGTGGACTCTTAGTTGGTCAAAGAGTCATATCCTTACTTGATACAGGTGTAACACATAATTTTATAGATGCACGATTGGTTGAGAGAAGAGGCATTCAAACTCAAGAGTTTGAAGGGATTAGAGTGAAGGTTGCTGATGGTTATACTCTTACTTGTGATAGAATGATTCTGGATCTGCCCATGAAACTCAATAACTTTGAGTTCAAAGCAGACTTCTATGTGGTGAAGATGGGTAACACAGATGTGGTTCTTGGCATGAAGTGGCTTCATGCAATAGGTGAATTTACACTCAACCTTAGAGAGATGGAAATGAAATTTAAGGTTGATGGAACAAACCACGTACTCAAGGCCATCAAGGACAACAACTTGAAGGTTATTACTCTCAGGAGAATGGAGAGGTTGATTAGACGTGACATGGTAGAGTGGGTAGCTGATTGTAAATTAATGCCTACGTATGAGAAGCAATACAAAACACCTTACCATTCTGATGTACAAGAGCTTAGAATTAAGCATGCAAAAGTGCTCAGTGACATTCCTCATGGTACACCTCCTGATAGAGGCATTGAGCACATTATTGAGTTGGAGGAGGGCACTAAGCCCATCATGATCACACCTTACCGGCACCCAAAGCGATTAAAGGATGAAATTGAAAAGACCATCAAAGAACTTTTAGCTATGGGACACATAAGGCCGAGTAAGTCCCCTTTCGCTTCATTAGTTGTTTTGGTGAAGAAGAAAGATGGTACACTTAGGATGTGTATCGATTACAGAATGTTAAACAAGAAGAATATCAAGAATAGGTACCCCATTCCGCGTATTGACGAGTTGATAGATGAGCTACATGGAGCTTGCTACTTCTCGAAGATTGATTTGAGGACATGATACCATCAGATTAGAGTCCGAGAGGAAGATATTGAGAAGACTGCCTTCATATGTCATTGTGGACATTATGACTTTTTGGTTATGCCTTTTGGTTTAACCAACACTCTAGCCACCTTTCAGTCCACCATGATCAGGGTCTTCCATCCTCAGTTGAGGAGATTCGTTCTCATTTTCTTTGACGACATATTGGTTTACAACAGATCTTGGGAGGAGCACATGGTTCACCTAGATACTGTGTTGAGCATACTTGACAGGGAGTCCTTGTACGGCAAGGAGTCCAAGTGTGCATTGGTTATGGCAGAACTTTTATACTTGTGTCACATCATCAGCAAAGAGGGAGATCATATGGATCCAGATAAAGTTCGTGCTATTATTGACTGGCCTACACTTGAGACATTGACACAGCTCAGTGGGTTTGTAGGTTTATGCGCATTCTATCGTCGGTTTGTCACTGGATTCTTGCGGCATGCTGCACCACTAACAGATTTAACCAAGAAGGGAGCTTTTGTTTGGACACCTCTAGCATAGGAGTGTTTTGAGAAGTTCAAACATCTGATGACTACTTGTCTAGTCTTAGCTTTGCCAGATTTCACCAAACCTTTTGAGCTTCACTGTGATGCTTGTGGAGAGGGTATTGGTGCAATTATTATGCAGGATCGTCATCCTATAGCTTTCGAGAGCAGGAAGCTGAGGGGTCTGGAGAGGAGCTACAACATTTATGATAAGGAAATGTTGGCCATCATGCACGCAATGGTCAAGTTCAGGCAGTATCTTGTTGGCAGTAAGTTTTTTGTAAAAATTGATCACAATAGCTTGAGACATTTCCTTGGACAGCGAGATCTAAATGAGAGACAACAGAAATGGGTTAGCAAGCTTCAGTCATATGATTTTGGCATCTCCTATGTCAAAGGTACATAGAACATAGTTGCTAACGCCTTATCTCGCCGTCCTCATTTGAGTTGCATGGCAGAGATTATAGAGGATTGGAGACATGATAGTTGCAGAGTATGCCAAGAATCCGTGGGCTTCTGGCATTGTAGATGGGACAATAGAGGATAGTAGGTACTCTCTTGTGAGTGATCTTATCATTTACAAAGGGAGGATATTCTTAGTCCCAGGTTTTGAGACGAGGGACAAGGTGTTGAGATCCTTTCATGATTCACCCATGGCAGGTCATCCCGGTTACTTTAAGACCTACAGGCAGGTACGGGAGAGATTTTCTTGGAAAGGTCTCAAATCATATGTTCTTCAGTATGTCAGGGAATGCTCTGTTTGTCAGCAAAACAAGCAAGAGCATACACACCTTGTAGGGTTACTTCAGTCGCTTCCTATTCCTGAGAGGAAGTGGGAACACTTGTCTATGGACTTCATTACGGGCTTGCCTAAAGCTCAAGGGAGAGACAACATTTATGTGGTAGCAGATCGATTGACGAAGTACACACATTTCTTCCCAATCACTACTACTTACTCAGCTACATAGGTGGCGGATTTGTTCTTTCGCGAGGTATTCAGGCTGCATGATTTGCCTTAGAGTATTGTTAGTGACAGAGACAACAGATTCATGGGTAACTTCTGGCAGTTTTTATTCAAACTATGCGGGACCGAGCTTACTCCGAGCACTAGCTACCACCCATAGATAGATGGACAAACGAAGGTTGTCAACAAATGGGTGGAGGGATACTTGTGGAATTACATTTCTGGGCAGTAAAAGGCTTGGGTGAAGTGGTTGCATCTTTGTGAGTACTGCTATAATTCCACTTACCATACGACCATCCAGATGACACCATTCAAGGCTTTGTATGGCTATGATCCTCCTAGTTTCCTGGATTTGTTGCTAAGTGATTGCAGAGTACCGAGTGCTGGAGATCTGTTGTAGGAGAACTAGGATATTATGAGGGCTCTTCATGATAACATTCAGAGGGCTCAGAATCAGCAGAAGCAGTATGCTAATTAGAGGAGAGTTGAGTGATCATTTGAGATCGATGACATGGTGTATCTGATGCTTCAGCCTTATAGGCAGTCTACCCTTCGGAAGAAGGGTGCAGAAAAACTCAAGCCACGCTACTATGGACCATTGAAGATTGTTAGGGGTGTCGGCGAGGTGGCTTATGAGTTAGATTTACTGATGGACAGTAAGGTTCACAATGTGTTCCATGTGTCATTCCTCAAGAAGGCGTTGGGACAACAGGTGATTCCTTCTTCAGACTTAGCACCCTTGGATGATGAGGGGAAGTTGATTTTAGTACCTGAGGCCATCCTGGATTCCAGAGAGCGTCATCTTCGGAGGCAGGTTATTAGGGAATATCTGGTTAACTGGAGAGATCTACTGGCAGAGGATGCTACTTGGGAGGGTGACAGTATTCTACAACATCCAGCTTTAAGTTTGCTTGCGGACAAGCAAATTCGGGAAGGGCGGACTGTGATGTCCCCACTCTAGTCAGTTTCAGGAGCATTTGAGTTAGCCTATTTCTTGGACCCTTGTAGGCTGACAAGATCTAGTTAGGGGGTTAGTGGCCGTTTTGGTGGGTTTTGACATTTCCACCCCTTTAGTCAGTGTTGGGCTCAGTGCAGGCCTTTGCAGTTCAGTGTTGCCAGCTTCTGACGGCACATTAAAACACTTAGAATTGAGGGAGATATTAATATTTCAGTGGTTGGGTATTTTATCATCTATTGAGATATTATAAAGTTATTATTTGACTTTATAACATATTAAATCCCACTTGAAATATTTGTACTTTATGACTTAAATGTTAAAGTGAATATTTAAATTCACAAGTCATTTATTTGGGCGCCCAACTATGGAAAAGGTATTAAATACATTTTAAATGTATTTTAATGCAAAAGTGGCGTCACTTCTTGGAAGTCGTGCCTTTTTGAGGTTATAAGGCAAATGAAGCAAATCGACCTCATGATGTTATGATTATTTGACTTTGCTTCAAAACTTATTTGTGATTTTTGTCTGAGGGCAAGGGTTTCAAGATTTCTTCATTGGAGAGTGACAATTCTTCATTGATCTATGATTGTGAGAATGTGAAATCCAATTGAATGGTTGCTACTGAGGGAGCTTCATACAGGAGTTCATTTGTGCTTACATCTAAGATTTTTGTTCAGTATATACCAGTTTGCAATAAGAGGGTTTCTTCATCAGGGACGCCATCTTCATCCAGTTTCTAGCTTTCAAATAAGAGACTTCATCATCTTGCATGTGATGAGTCTTGCTAGCTCACTGCTCAAACCCCTGTCTTTTTCTTAGGTCTAATTGTGTTTTTTTAGTTTTTTAGAGAAATTTTGTAGACAGAAGAGAAGGGGCGCATCATATAAAAGCTCACAGAATGAAAACTTGAGCAAATTTAATCAAACTGAAATTGTAGAAGGTGTTTATTATCATCAACAATGGATTTAAAACATATAAACATACCCGAAAGCCTCCAGATTTTTAAATAAGAAATCCGATCAGCATAGTGAAGAACTGACAAAAACTGGAGTAGAGAGTTACAGACTTCAAAGTTTATTCTGAAACTGAAGCCAGAGAGAAGTATAGGTAGGGCGCCCAAGTTCATGAAGAGAGATCCTCCAAAAGAAGACGTTTCTCCAAAAAACCAAAAAAAACCTTCCTTGCAAGTGCCACGCCCTTTCAAACAAAAAGCACCAAAAACCATCTCTGAAGGTGTGCCCAAACAGCCATGAAGTCTGCCATGGTGAAGGAAGAACATCAACTAATAAACCCTCTGTTTTTGATGAAGAACACTACAAAAATCTGTTGAAGCACTGCAGAACTTCTGAAATGAAGCTCTCCCAATCTGCACTAATTCAGATGATCTTTCACAACTTCACAAGTGCTCACACTGAAGAGATTTCGTTCTCCAATGGGGGATTTGCTGCAAACCTGATCACAGGCTGAAAGCAAGGGAAAAAACCTCCAAGGCAAAGTTGAAATATTCAAAAAGATGAGTTTCTCATTGCCCAAATCCCTTATAAAGCAAAGGAGGTGAAAACCTAAGAAAGCCGTACATTTTAGGGCTTTAGCTCATTTAAGTAAGCCTATCTCCCTCATAAATCACTTAAGTAAGCCTATCTCCCTCAATTCTCAACAAAATTCAATGCCGTCAGAAGCAAAGAAACTCCGGTACTGCCAAGGCTTGCAATGAGCCTATCCACGATCTCAGAAAATGAAATCGACCGAACTCTCCAGAAGGTACCACTGACCCTCTAACCAATCCAGTTAGCCCACAAGGGTCCAAGAAAAGGGCTAACACACTGCATCAGGTGACTGACTAGAGTGGGGACATCACATTGCAGAGGCCGTACCATTGCATTGGAAGGCGTGTCACCTGGGAATAGGCGTGTGAAGTAAGAGTCTAAAACGCCTCTCTTTTGGCTCCTATCTGGACTCCATCCTAGGCGTCCAACCTTCTTAGCATATTTTCTCCAGTTTCTGTGTGGGAGAAAGTAGACCTAGGATCCAGGTGTGGCTATTTGTTAGTTCCAACATATCTTGCCTGGCATGTTCAGATCCATCTTATTTAGTTATTTTGGAGGTTTCTGGGTATGTTTTTTATATGCAATCTCTTTATATGAATTGCCAGATCTTCAATAATATTGTAGTTGTTCCAGAATTCCTTGTATTTTCAGTTTACTTCCATTTTTATGCTTGGCGCACCTTCTACTTCTGTCTAAAATTCTTCTTCAAACATTCAAAAACACAAAAACAAATTAGTAAAAGTTAGAGGTTGAGTTGGAGCCAGTTGGGCTCATCACACACTACCACCTTGCATGCTGGGTGTGTAATGTCCCCTTTTCGAGCATGATCTTTCCAGTGACCGTTGGCCTATTCCGGAGACCCGTAGGCTACTCGGAAGGTAAAGTTAGGGTTTCTTGTTTTGAAGGATGCTCTTGCTCGAGGTTGGTTGATTCAATGGCAGATTCTTTTTGGGTTTTCAGAGAGCTTCGCAGTGATATGTTCTTCTTGGCATTCTGAGCATCTTCAGGAATTTACTATTTTTAGTAAATTCTATTTCTGGCAGTGTTCCTATTGGTTTCGGCATGGTTGACTTTCTACTTTAGACTGATCAGTTGGCTTGCTCATTTATGGCTTCGAGGCACAATTGGAGAGATAAGTCGAATTATTTAATTAAAGTCATGTTTTAATGTTATATTTTAACATTGACCCCCTTGGCCTAGCTCGTCACTTTAAGTTGTTTTAAAAGATGTCTTTATGGGTGGGCGCCTCATTGAAAGAAATTAATTATATTTCTTATAAAGTAAAGATTAACCCAAGCTCAAATTGGACGCCAATTTCAAGAAGGAAATAAAGTATTATTAAAAGTCAAAGTGGGGCGCTTCTAATGAGATTAGGGTTTGGTTGAAAGAGTTTAGGGTTTGAGAAAGGTGTCCCGAAAGGAGGTAAAGGAGGCCATTGTGGGTGTATCTTGTCTCTACAGGAATATTATCTTTGCCAGTTGGCTTTGGGATTGCTTGATTAAGAGGCCTCCTAGCTTGGCTCTTCTTCTTGCTTGAAAAACAGCAACTAGTTGAGAGGTTTGAGTGTTATTGATTTGTTTTTTCAGTTTTAGTTGGTTTCCTATCCTTCGTAGTTGAGTTTTATCATTTCCTGTCAATTCCAGAGTTGCTGGTCATGACTGCTGAATGTATATTTCTGATCACAAGTCTCAAATCTTAAACATTCTCATTTTGGGTATTGTCTCATTGTGTTTCCCTGTTAGAGGCACCCCTTCATGAATATTTGCAGATTTTTATACGAAGTTTATGATTTTATAATGCAAATTCGTCATTCCTTGAAGGCCGTACTTTCTGGAGTGCCTTGGGATTCGTGTCAGTAATTAATAACCACTTTTAGATGCCATTTCTTATTACTAAACTAGGCGCCATCTTCTTGAGGGTCCTTTGCATCAAATTTGAGATCATTTGAGTGGGAAATGAGAGAGTTATGAGCATTTTGACAAGGATCTGTGTTGCTGGTTATATATTTTAAAGTGCAGGTCTGTCATAATCTGATTTGAGAAATCTGCATTCTCCTTCTTGGATTGGTGTTAGGAAAGCGTTAAAGGCTTTGTAAAAGATTCCTTGTTGTTGCAGCAATTTGAAGAGCTCTAATACTTGATCTTGCAGGCATTTAAATATTCATTGTAAGCTGAACAGTAGTACTGTCATCATTTCTCTCCGTCTTACTTTATATTCTGTATACGCTATTGTATTTCTTTATATCTCCGTCATATGGTAGCTCCCATTCCGTCTCGGGTTGGAAAGCACATTCTTGACGTCGAGTACTTCAGCATTCTAGCTTATTTCCCTTATTAGCATTGTAATTCTTAACACTCCACCATATGGTCGCCTCCTTTCCATACTGGATTGGGTAGCACATGCTTGGTGTTGAGTTTGTTTTCAGTACTTGTAGCGTAGAAGATCCTCTGACCATATGTTCGTCCTTCGCGGACACATTCTTGGTTAGAGTTACCTCCAATTGCATTTTGTTTAAGGCACTGACGATCCTCTTGCCATATGACAACCTCTCTCTGTTGAGATTGAGTGCGCATTCTTGGCAACGAGTTATTTGTAATCTGTTGGTTTGATTTATCTAACCCTAACAGGTGCTCTCTGCATTGTTGTGTACTTGGTAAAAATTGAAAAAAATTGGCTCGGAATATTTCAGGGTGTGCCATTAATGCGCTTACTGGTGATGTGACTCTCCAAGGGATTCCACCCAATATAGAGCCTTGACCTAATCTTTCAGGAATGGATCCATGTAGACCTCCAATGGGGCACACCAAGAGTATACCTTTGAATGCCATTAATGCAGTAGTTAGTAGGGTTTTGAACCCAAAGGGACTTCTTGCTATAATTGTTGAGGACAATTGTAGATCATTGGGAACCCTCCTCCATACCTCCCAAGCACATCTCCATACAGGAGGACATAATTTTGGTGCAATTTGAAGGGAAATGATGCTCAATAGGTACGGGAAGCCTATTCTGCGTACCAACTTCGAAATGGAGATCATTTTGTAGTTTTCAATGCTCTTTGTAGGTGTCTTAAGGTTGTAGAGGTGACATTGAAAGAGTATCATGAAACCTCACAAACAAACCCTAACCAAAAATTACATTGAGCCCTTGTTCAAGTGTCTAGATTTGAGGACAAAAACACACGGGTTTGTGGAGATTGAAGGAAAAAATCCTTGTAGATCTTGCATTAGAGGATAATAACCTTTTGGCTTTAGGATTAGTCTCACCCAAAGGTTGTGTTTTGTCATGTCCTCGTTTTAGCTGACACTGTTTGTCGAGGAGTTAGCCTATTATTTCGATCCTCGTAGGCTGACAGAGAGGTGCAGAGGATCATCGAAGGCAGTTGCTCAATGTTTGATAGCTCCGGTTTTGCAGTTGTGTCAGGTTGGGCCTTCGCAGAATCTTCCAGTGAGCGTTTTCAGGAAACTTTCTATTTTTAGAAAGTTAGGTCAGGCGGAAGCTGCTATTTCGGGCAGGGCACCTGGTTCAGCCATTCAGCTCAGAATCGACCCAGTTCAGCAGTTTGATGATCAGACGGAGAAATAAGGAGTATTTAATGAATTATTAAATATTTAATAATTTGACTTTATATTAAAGTCACTTTATTGAAATATTTAAATATTTAATTAATTTGGCCTGTTATAAAGTATTTATTATACTTTATAATAAATTATTGAATTTTGACTTAATGAATATTTATTATTCATTAAAACATGACGCCAGTTAATTACTAAATATTTCTCCTAAGTATACAAGTGCGAATTAAGTCATTTATTTAAATGATTAATTAAAAAGGAGATTGCGTCGAATTTTATCAAGGAGTATATATTTTTCACTCAAGGCAAATCGAACCATTATGAAATGTTATTCTAATTTGTCTTTGCAAACCTTAGGGTTTCTGGCAGACGATCGTTTCTGAAGAACGAAAACTCTTCAGAGATTAGGTGTCATGTCCCCATTTTTGGCGAGCATCAGTGATCGTGAGATTGGCCTATCATGAGACCCTCGTAGGCTGACAGAGTGGTTAGAGGGTCGCCTTTGAGCTTGGCCTGCCACGATTGGCAAATTTTGATCAATTGGTTTCGCTTGGGCTCGACGACTCCTGCGTAATCTCGCTATTTTAGCAGTCTTGGCCAAAGTAGAGTGTAACTCTCGCCATTTTTAGCAGAGGGATTTTGGCGCATCCTAATCACTCTTGCAGTTCGGGCCACTTTGATTTTAACAAAGAATCTGATGTGAGTATATAAATATTACATTTAATTCGTGATTGATTAAATATTAATTAATTAAGGATTATAATATAAAGTTATAATTTTTAATTATAACTTAAGTGATTTATTCAGGGTGCTTCATCATCGAAGGGCCAAATTGACGCTTTAAAATTATTATATTAAAAATATTTCGCTGAGACTATGAGGAAATTAAAAGAATTAAAAAGTGAATATTTTAATGATTTCCTATTATTAAGGAAATCGCACTTTTCAGCTTAATAAAGGTTTTGCATTGGTTTCTGAGCCATTATGACATTTGAAGAATTAAAAATTGATCAGTCTTGCCAGAGAACGGAGACCTTAGGGTTTGAGTTCGAAATTCTTTGGAGAACGAGCCATCTCCATCGAAGCAGTTCAGAGGATGTGAAATAACATCTGATTTATTGCCAGTTGAGAAATTTCTTCATCCAGGAGGAATTACAGAGCATCACAGTTGATACAAACATCAGGGTTTCAGTAGAACATCATTACAGAGGAGTCTTTACTTGAGGCGTCTATTTCATTGACAATCTGAAGGGGTTTTGAAGAAGCCGTACAAACATTAAATGCTGTTCTTATCTGGCCGTACATTTTGTACCAGGCCGTACCTTCAGGAAAAAGGCATATCTATCATTCACAGAGCTTTAGCATCAATTTATATACAGAAGACCTTCCATTGTTCAAGGCGCCCAGTATATTATCATTCTGGAGAATATAGAGGAGGAGCCGTACAAATCATTCAGTTCATGCTGCTGCCGTACTTGTACAGCAGGGCCGTACCTCAGCTAAGTTGTATCTCTGCAGTTGAAACACATCTCTTCAGAGTAGATTTCCAGAGGACTTTGTGAGTTGCATGCGCCTAATATCCAGGGATCAGAAGATCACAGCTAAGGCCGTACTCTGTTTATTGTTATTGTCATATTCAGGCAGTACTTTACTGTACTCTGGCCGTACCAGCAACTAGGAGGCGAGTTTCTTCTTCTAGAGAGAAATGCCTTTCATATGAGCTTCAAACATTTATCAAAGGGAGCGCCAACTTACTGGGATTTATCTGGCATCAGCATTCAGAGGGAGAACATCTTTACTTGCAGCCGTACTGTCCAAATATCAGATCTGATAGCTGCTTTTTACCAGGTTTCATTACATCATTGTATTTTCATTTGCATGCAACTGGAATCTATTGTATTCATCTAAAAAGGATAAATAATAGTCTGTCTCCAATATTTACCCTGAATATCATTGTTATTGAAGTAGATTTATTTTCATTGAATTTATTTCAAATTCTTGCAAAAATTGTACCATTCATTTAATGTTCAAAAACTCAAAACACAACACAAAAAACCCAAAACGTCAGAAAAGACACAAGAAACTGACAGATTCGGGGAATAGGGGAAACTAGGGTTTCTACAGCGGTATCGTAGAGCTAAACTCGCCATCCCGAGGGTTTAGCCGCTCGCAAATTTAACACAACAGCTTCTATGGGTTTTACTCGTGTATCATTCACGAGCTTTTGCTGGATGCGCAATTGTGGTTCGATCCGCGTACCGGAAACATGGTCGTATTTAACCGGATGTGGAATTTTCATGTGGATCGAGAATGGTGATAATGCTGAAATCGTAGCTCTTTCATGGTAACAGTAGGTCGTGGCCGCAGAGAATTTATGCACCGTGAGATCTTCGTGGCAGTCAACTAAATGGTGTATTACAGCAGTTGGCAGTTGCACTTCAGAGACTGGATACTCCGAGGAGACCGTCACCACATCGTGACGATGACAGGAGTGTTGCAGGTTCACGGAGAGCTCCTAGGACAGTGCCACGGACAGTAGATAGGCCTACTAGGCCCACTTTCACGAGACAGGAGCCCGATGAGGCTATAACAGGTGAACAGCATGAGGGTTTGTTCGTTGGTACCTTTAGGACAGCGAACGACAAATGGCAGTTAGAGTCACCTGAGATCAGCGGAAGGATCACAATTGACAGAACACCACAAAACACAGAAAGAGAAGTGAACAGCCTGTTCCAGGAATATAGCACTCTACCGCAGAAAATTAAAAAGATACTTCCTTTCTTAAGTTTCATGGATTTGCACCCGAGTCTTTGTCATAAGACCGAGTTGGCGAAAAAAGAATATCTCACTATAGCTCGTGAGTTGATTACACCTGGAAGGGATAGAGATTTAGTATCTTCAGACTCCTATAAAGAATGCAGAAATTTATATGATGAGTTTGATAGAAGTGCTGATGTAATTAATGAACACACTAGCACAGCCTTGGGTAATGATTTACCTACATCGTCCTTGCAAGAGGTGGACCAAGAAATTTCTACCATGGAGGCTACTTCTGATTTTTATGACAGCGTTGATAGAACTACGCGTGAGCATGAGATAGCAGCCGTTTCACAGATGCAAAGTAACCCTATTGAGTTGTCACGTGAAGAGACTCAAGAGTTGGGTACTACAGATGCAGTTGGCATTGAGAATTTAAGTCATGATGAATCTGATTTTTCGGATCAGACCTATGAAAACAAGCTAAAGGATTCGTATGTTGATATGGAATCCCAGGATCGTGCTTTGGATGGGCATACAGTCACTGTTGGAGTAGAAGCGTGTGAAGATACTGTCAGACCAGCAACTTCTACCGTATCAGTTGAACCATCCTTTGAGGTACCGAGCAGCAGTACCTTAAATGCTGAGGTGTGCATGGATGAAAGCACACATGATGCTGCTTATCATGCGGTGAGTGATGACGGATCAGCGTCATATCATAGTGCATATGGTGAACCGGAAATCTTGTATGGGGGTCGTAAGCTTCAGAGTCCGCATCATTTGGTTGGGCAACTACAAGTGAATGATAATATGATTGCCACCGCCCTTGAGCATTTTGACGTTGCTCGTCAGATGTTGACTACCTATGGTTGGAGTCCGCCTTTGACAGATGAGCACAGTGAGAGTGGTTTTTCCCTTGCAGTGATACATGCACTCCGAGAAGCAATTGGAACAATGAAACAAAACTACCTTAAATTACTTGCAGATAGGGATTTTCTTCTCGAGTGGGATTGCATTTGTTATGATGCATTGCAGGGAAAGGGAGATCAGATTGATGAGCTCACTCATGAGCTGGAGGTGACTAGGGACTCATTGCATAGCACCCAGTTGGCTCTTCGAGAGTCACAGTTACAGATTGAGAGGTTTACCGTGGCGTTGAGTTTAGCACAATCTTCACCACCTTTGGATATAGTTCAGTTTTCCACGGCAGCGGTTGGTGAGGAGTATACACCCATGGTTCATAGCAGTGAGGGAGATGTTAAGGATGTGGTTACATCCATCACAGTCACAGGTGCAGTTGATACAGATAGGATGAGTACACCAGAGGAGAGTTGCAGTGAGCCACGCGTTGCACCAGGTCCTCTCGACATTAGTTCTGTGATAGGTGATGCAGGACAGTTCAGTGATAGTTCCTGTGACTTGGTTGTTGATACACTGGAGAGTTGTGTGACAACCCTCGATACTTGTCCATCTTCACAGCAGATATTCAGAGTCTCATCCAGTTGGGAGATTGGTACTTGTGATGATTTGTTTCCCTCTCCTGGAAGCAAATCAGTCTTTTCATCGGATGCAGTTGACTATGATCGGCAGCTGGTTGAGCCTAGTCAGGAGTACAATTCAATTTATTATTCCAGCGATTCAGAGATGGGTGATTCAGATCAGTGTGGAGTGATTGTGCAGTTTGTGAATAATCCATTGTTTGAATTTGATGGTGGTTCGATCTATGATAACCCACTCTTCGAGTTGGACGCTGATCGTACTCTTGATACTAGTTCCAGGTTGGGTGATGATCGTAGTGTTTGGGATTGTTCCAATGCATCGCAATTCCAAACCAAACTCACATAGGAGTTCAATGAGGTGTACACGGTGAGGAGTGCTTACGGTTTTTCCTTTGATCCACCTGTACATGATTCGTATTCGATGCACCATACTTGTGCACAGGGTGATTCTCTCGGTACAGTTGAGGAGAGTAATTCATTATTGTGTGCAGAGTTACCATCTTCACAAGATGGGATTAGCGGATGCAGGTGCTTGACTCAGCAGTTTGCGGGGTATTACTTGCAGGGACAGCAGTCCGTTTTACATCATGCCGATATGTATTTGACAGGGCTTGATACTTCTATGTCGCAGATTCATACAGGTACATGGTTACAGGGCGACTATGGTATTAGTTGGCATGATGGTTTGGGCAGTTATCACATCCATGAGTATTTAGTAGAAGACAGGGAGAGATTCAGGATAGTAGATGCTTTTAGAAGTGTTTATCTCTGCATGACAGATGGATGTGGATTCATATTTTATTGGGATCCCGGTGGCGACAGCTTTGACACAGAGTATTGGGTGGGTCCCATTGCCATTTCACTATTCCTCATGATGGTGAAGTTGGAGGGCAGAGAGAGCCA
>VDFB02040804.1:0-16417 GCA_007258455.2 Sequoia sempervirens | reverse complement strand
TTACATGGAATTTCGAGCAGAAATGCTCAAGATTTTTAGGCATTACATTATAAGCACCGAAGGACAAAGGTGATGGATTATTGGCAAGGAAAGCCATTGGTAAGAGCGGGGGTGGAGGTTGTGGTTGGTTAATGGCAGGCTGAGGCTGTTGAAGAGGTACCTCTTCAGGGATGGGTATGGCTTCAACCTCAGGATGTGAAGATATGGAAGATGTGGGTGAAGGGATGGGTGATGATGATTCTCCCCTTACTCTAGTCCTCCTTGACCTATTGGGGAACTGTAGCTCTTCTAAATCCTCCTCTCTTGTGGTGGATCTGGTATTTCTCCTATATCTCTCTGGAGAGATGGCATTCAAGAAACGATCCAGTGTGCTCATTCAGGCCCTCCTTCTAGCGCCAACCTGTTGATGGTGTTTTCTGCACAGCAACAACTCAGATAGAATGCAATATTCTATCTCTCTTGAAAGGTTATTTCCAACAATAAATCACTAAAAATCACCCCAAGGTCTCTCGTGTGTTAGGTCATAACAATGCATAAAACAACTCAGATAAAATGTGAAATTGCTGGTAATCACAATCGGACCTTACTACAAGCAAACTGTATCCTTTCAATTTATCAGATCTGACAATATGATGATCTTAAATCCTAAATCTAACTGAATAATAAAGAAACAGCAAAAGATAGGGATGCAAGGAAGTAATAAAATCTAACTATTGCAAGGACAAGCAATGCAAATGACATATATTTGGAATGGACCTATCTCAAATAACCAATTCCTGTTCGACCCACAAGGCAATCTTACAACAACAGTGCAATCTTCTGAAGAATACAGATTTTCAAATCATAGACTTGCATCTACAACCGAACTTAGGCACATTTGAATATACGGTCCAGGTTGACTTTACCAGCCTACTACAATCAGATAGTTACTGGGAGTATAGACCAGAGATAGCTACAAACATTCCAAATATGAGATCACAAACATCATTTATCCAACCAAACTAATTTATTTCTGAATATTAAACCCTAGATCTTCAAGCAATTTAAAAGATAGAACAAAGGAACCATGCAAGATGAGATAACACAAAGGATTTCACCAGGAATAACCACAATGTCTTCAATTGTATTAATCACCAGAAAATGTTGCAACAATTCAACTGTTCTGAATATAGTGTTTGCTTCAAGAAACTTCAAATACTCTAACTATAGTTCTCGCTCTATTACTGTCTTGCTATGTCTATAACCAATGTCTAACCCTTACAATGAGGCAAGAATGCCTATTTATCAAATTTCCCCCCAACACATGTCGGCCCAGCCAAACATTTTACAAAATAATCAAAACCGCCAAAACAGGTCGGCCAAGGAAACAAACTAAGGCACACATTTAATGCCATCATCCAAGTCGGCCAAGGCACAGTCCCCAAGGAAGTTCGGTCCAATGCATGCCCTATAATAATAGGGAAGCACAAATCTCGAAAAGAGCATTAACTGCTACTCCCTTTGTCTTTCCTCCGCGCTGGTAACCCTTGGACCTTCGAGAATATCCCGTCTAGCTCAGCAATAGGTGGCAATGGCAAAACCCTGAGTCGGCATTTAATTGAATCAATTCCCTCATTGGACCGCTCAACAGTTTTCTTCCAGTCCTCCCTGTTGGCCATGTACCTATCTATCACTGCCAAGTATGCAGCTGCATCATCAAGCAAATGGGAGGTGACAGTTCCATCAGATTCCGGGGCATAAACCTCATGCCACCATTCCTTCAGTTGATCTAATCTCAGATATTTGGGAGCTATTTTCTTCCTCCCTGTCATCACCTCAAAGAAGGCAATGCAACCGTCATAAATTGCAGTGAGGTCAGCATCAATTGATTTTCTTCGTTTTTGTATCTTTTTCAGGCCTCCCTGCCTGATCTGCAATGCCTCGAACCACTCCCATGGTTCATCCAATTTAGCAGAAGGAAGGATTCCATCCTTTCCCAACTGATCCTTGCCATATCCTAGAATAGTCCTTGACTTCTGCAGCAGGAGGTCTATGTCATTCTTATCCTGAGACAAGATGCTCTCTAACAGCTCCTTTCCCCGGACTGCATCCTTGCCCACAGACAAGATCTCCTTGATGGCTTCATCCCCTTGTGTCTGGACACCCATCAACTAGTCTGTGGTAGCCTGAGCGGAGGCCTTCATCTTTTCAATTCCGGTGATTATCTCCTTAGGCATAAATCCCGGAGTAGTAGAGGAGGAAGGATGGAGAGACTGTAGAGGCTTCATTACCTCCTCCAGACATTTCCTCAATCTTTCATTTTCTCTTTTCAGCTCTCGTTTTGATTGGGTCTCCTTCTTTAGTCTGTCAACAATTATAGCACTCGACCCTTCAAATTCCTCAATATCCTGCTCCAAGGAGACCGGCCCAAGGTTGATAGTTTGAACATTCTAATCTTGGCCTGTTACCTCATCTCTTGTTTTATCTATAGCAGGGGTGGCGATGTGCACTACCCGGTTATGTACCTCATCCCTTTCCACCTGAGAAATCACCCTTGCAACCTTCTTCTTCTTCCCTTTTCCGATCTGAGATAACATTTCATCCCAGTCTAGAGGAGTGTCTTCAACAATCACCTATTTCTTCTTCGCAAGTTCTCTCTCTAGCCAGTCCGGGGCCACAAGGTCAGTCCGGATTCCTTTTGTATGAGTTTCTCCTAGATCTTCTGTCACTTTCTCCCCTTCTGAGGCTATCACCTCGACCTCCTCCTCAGTTGTTACTTTGTCACCTTCTTTCTCCGGAGTTCGCTTGCCTTGATCAGCCTCTTCAAGTCCCAATTCTGGAAGCACTGGTGATGGAGTTCTGGCAGGGATGTTTTCCTCCGGTTCCGGTGATCCGTGGCCCTTATCACTCTCCGGAGAATCCTCGTATTGTACTAAGGGAGAAGTATGCATTTCTTCCATCTCCACCTCGAGCTCGGTTGCTTCACTGTATAGTGTTCCTTCTTTGAACGGTTCTGCTTCTCCGCTAATTTCCTGTTCATCCGGATTCTCCGGTTCTGGTATGCTCTGTGGAGGAGAAACAGGTTTATCTTGCTCCTCAACTGGTAATACTGGCGGGGAGTCTTTTGGTTGTGCAGCATCCTTGGGGGAAGGGGTTATTGACTTACGGGTATATACTTTGGTTTTTTCCCCTCCGGAGCTCTCTACATCAACAACTGGAGGTTCATCCTCCGAAGTGGCCTGATCCTTCTTCTTTGCCCCCCTTGCAGTTCTAGCTTTCTTAGGCGACGGAGGGGCATCCTCCTCTCCAGCTTTCTCTGCCTCTTCCTCATCTGAGGACTTGCTGATTGTCAGAGTCTTCCACCTGTGCTTGCCAATTGGTTTCCTCTTTGTTGCAGGTGCAGTTCCCTTAGGACCTCTGACTTTAATTTTGAATGGCGAGGTTTTAGCCGTTTTCCCTTTGGGGTCCTCCTCCTCGGATTCTTCAGAAGTGGACATGGGGTTGAGATTCTATATCAAATCGAAGGTACAAGGCACATTGGCATTCTCCAATACCCATACTTTATGCTTAATCCAAGAAAAGGTGAATCTCAACACAGGAGTCATCAAGTCCTCCAACTCTGTCACCTCAGGCTCACTCCAATCAATGTCTGCAACTGACCTGTCCTTTATGGGCTCGTAAACATGGTCTTGAACCAATTTTTCGTCATCATCCAGCTGATCCGGGATCAGCTTCACATTATATTGTCTAATGGCCTCAACCGGCAGCCAGGAATATCTCCTCTTTCTTACCTCAAGGTCATCCTTGATGTTGACCCAGTAATCTTCCAATTCCTCCTTATGCCTAAATTCCCGGGTAGCCCTTTTCTGCACCTCTCCAGTTATATCAAAGTTCATTCTCTTCGAATGGAAAGAGAATCCAGAGGTTGCCAACTCCTCACCTACGGTGTGAGCTTATTGGATAGACGGGCACATTTCTCCCACACCAATCCCAAGGGGGAAGTCTCCTCCAAAACCAGTTTTATGCTTTTCCCTCTTCACCACTGCATCAAACTCACAAACTTGTCGTACGACCTCTAGCAGCACCATATGGTCAGTAGGATACCGGGGTAACTTGTAAGGAGCAGCTGGGCATCCATCAACCCGGAGGTATGTGAAGGTAGGGAACTGGATAAACCATGCTCCGTAATTCTTGATCAGCCCCTTAGCCCCGTCGGATAATCTGATGTGCTCTGCATTTTGAAGTGTCCGGGTAATGTGCATTGTGAATGCATCATTGGCCCTCCTGTAATCTTTATGTCCCAAATGCAGCTCTGGATAGACTTCATAGATGATATCCTGCCCAATAGTTCCCATCGGAGTCAGTCCTTTATAGGGATAAGAGATGGCCAGCACATACATGATGTAGGAGGACATGGTGAACTTCTTTGCCTCCAGGACATTTCTCAGTTGTTTGTCTATCTCTGCACTAATGAGTCCTGCTCAGTGATAATTTTTCCCCTGACTCATCTTGGTGATCACGTGGACTATCCAATTCTCCAATACTCTGGCAGTCTTCAATTCGGCCACCCTGCTCAACAGTGTGATGGCATCATAGATATCCGGCCTGAATTTCACCCTGTGTAACTATTTAGGCAATTTGGAATGGTGAGATTTTGGCTTCTCCAGCCATGAGTTGATGATCTGCTGAGCCTTAACTGGCTCATTCTCATAGTATGTTCGGGCAGTGTCAATGTTTAAAGCACAGACCGAGGGGAGATCCGGCATACTGAAGGCCCAGGCAATGGAGGCTGGACTGAAGTTGGCCAAAACTCATCCCTTAGTGCTGACCACCATCTGTGTATCAAAAGTGTATTGTCGGGCACATTCGAGAATCAATTCGTAGCACTGAACCGCTGGAGGGAACCCTGCCACGTGCACCAATCCCGAGTTCATCATTCCTTGTCTCAAGGGTGACTGGTCCTTCTCAGCTGTTCTTTGCTTGAACTCCTCATAGCGCCAGGCACCGATGTTGGTATCAGATACATCAGCCCACATGGAAGATATCTTGCTTTCAGGGACCTGGCTCTTCATGTCTAATCTCAACCATTCTGTCTCAGAAATTGAAGATGCCCCCGCACCACCCTTGGACTTCCCAGCAGCAGCCTTGCCTGATTCGGCATGTACATTCAAGAATTGTCATTAAAATCCAATTATTAAGCTCATATCAATCCAAAAGGGTTAGCACACATCATATAAATCCATCAAAATCAATCGCTAACTACTAATCCATCGAGATCCGGAGAAATCAGACAATCTGGGAAGATCAGGAAAATCGAGAAAATACCGTCGGGGCGGAATTTCAGAGAAATCCGACCCAGACGGATTCCTGCTATCAAAACACCATTAGCCATATAAATCATTGATACGCTCGGAAAATCAAAGGATAATCGTTAAATTTACTCATTGGCAACAAGAAATAAGCATAAACAATCATTCCATCAATCCTATCATCGAAATATACAAAAGAACACAACCAGACAGGAAATCCAGAAAAATCCGGATGGGACGGATCTTCGCGGACAGCTTAAAACGCACCGGGAATAAACCCAACCCGCGGAATAAGCCCAAACCGGGAAAATCCGGGAGCAACGAAATTCCGCGACGGTCCCGGAAACCCGAAAAACGGCAAAACGTGCACCAAGACTCGAACGACCGCGGGACCTCCACTACCTGAGCTCAAATGATCCCAAAACTAGCAATAATCAACCAATCTCAAGTATGCAAAGGATTCCAACTCTCAAAAGCCCTCAAAGGATGGATCCCTGTGTTAAAATAATGGTGCCCTAAATCGAATGACCAACTCTCCGCCATTAAAACCAGAGCAAGCTTTAGGGCTCAAAATATCGGTTCAGAATTTACCTAAAAGCCCTCTAATCTTCACAGGACGGGAAGCCCACATGACACGGGACAAAAGTCACTCAAGCATAAAATAGAATCATCGTTCTGGGCCGAACACCAAGGGAAACCCTAATTTTGCGTGATAACACATTTCGCGCCCGAAACAAACAAACAATCTGACCCAAAATGTCACCTAAAGGATAAATATGCAATCCAACGGACAAATGGAGCTCACAGGGCATGGATAATGGGGTTCCATAATAAAACGGGACGGACCCCGACTCTATAAATACAAAATCAAAATCAAATCATGGGCCGACCCCCAAATTTAACAATACCCAGTGCAAGAAAACCCCAAATCATCTCATAAGCAAACGGAAGGGCAATGGATACATACCATGGATAAAAGCAAACAGAATCCGAGCTCAGAAAGTCGACCACGAGGTAAACACATCCAAGCAATGCAAATACTAGCACCAGCACTCAAGAAATCCCCGCGCAAACAAACCAAGATCAATTCGCAAGGCTCAAATGAAAATCTCAATCGCCAGAGCAGTCAGCAAGAAAGCAATGGAGTTAGAATGAATTAGAAGATGCCCTAAATTCAACCTTATACTCGTCTGGGCAAAGGTACCTCAACCATTAATGCGCGACAAGATGTTTCTGACAAGTCTGGAAACTCGAGCCCCAAGCGGAATTTCAGAAAATCCCAGAATGCACGGAAACACAGATTTCGCGGAAATGCAGAAACCGAGGAAGTCAGGAAGATCGGGATTTTGACAGAATCCAGGAAAATTCGATAGGACCGAAAAATCTTGAAGTCAGGCAGAAACTCGTAATCGTAGAATCCTGCCAGAAACGGACAAGGAACCAAGGCCAAAAGAATCCGCTAGAGGTGGAAAATCCTGGATCTAGGAGAAAACCCGGACTTGGCCCAAAATGTAATTTCAATCAATTCCAACCTCAGGGAAAAGGCAAAGCCAGCAAGACCAACATGTCAAGACCCCAAAAATGATAAATCCAATAAAATCAAAGGTCAAAGACACCAAAGGGGTCCCTAATTAAGGGGCGTAAAAGTAACCCAGACAACAATATATAGCATATATTCTTATACTATTATATATACATTGTATTCTTCAAGAATATATTTATTATATCCATTAATTTCTTCTCACACATGATGGTCCACTAATTATGTTCTTTCATATTTTTCATCATGTGCATAGTTTTTCCTCACCTCCAATTATATTTGATGTTGCTATTAGTAACCTCATCAAATTTGTCAGTTTAATTTCATGGATCTTGTCATTGGTAACCCTTTAGGTTGCATTTTCAGATTTATATATGGTTGGCTAAGTGTGTTGTTTGTGCTTTAGTCAAGTCAATTCCTCTATGTGAGTTACATTTTCTAAGACAAGGAATTCCCTCTATGTTGCAAAATGCATGCATAGGTTAGAAAGACATGACCTTATCAAGGATGAAATGATAAGATGAAATAAAGCATAGGAAACATAAAGATCAATAGTTTCTTTCCAAATTAGTTTATATTCCTTAACTTTTCATATAAATAGAAAAGGATTTTTTCTATACCCTTTTTATTTGACCTACATTCATCTCTCTTTTCTTTTAACTTATAATGTTACTTGGGAATACACACACTTGCAGGTCCATATTGAAAGTATTTATTGTCTTATAACTTGGTGATTCCTCTTACCTAGTAAACCCAAAAATAGTACCTGTGCATACCACAAGACAATCTTGTTTCAAAATTAAATGTACACCACCCGTATTAGAAACTGAGCCTAATATGTACAACAGATCTAATCAAATATTATAATCTTTTTCATGGGAGACATAGCCCATCCCTGGATACTCCCAATTCAAGCCCTGTTTATTTACCTACCGGCCAAGTGGCATCCATAGGTTAATAAATAGAGAATAAGGCACCTAGAATTAACAATAATAATTTCAATCACAAAACTAGTAACCCTTAACCTTCAAAGTCTAGTTCAAGTTTTGTTCCAAGATGAAGAAGAAATCAAGTGACTCTTTTTAAAGCTTTTGTTACACACTTGGTCATCCTACATTTTGGTGTACATTTATAGAATGGATGCATTAGAGAAAGTCATTCATCAACATAGAACTTATATTTCTTCCTCCTCTTTAACTAATAAAATACAAAATCTTTTTAATAGAGTTTTGGGTGTCTCTTCCAAGAGTTTGATACTTGATAAATAAGAGCGTCTCTCCATAGGATTCATTCTCAATAGATTCTTAATTCTTATTTGAATAGCACTTCAAAGATTTATCATTGGAGACTCAAATTATTTTTTTAGGATATGGAATGGTTTGATTATAAGATGGGTAAATCAATGGTGTATTGTGTATTAAAGTTCTACTTTAGCCTTCTATTTATGTCATCTTTGGTGTGATCCTCCTTGCTACTTCATCTATAATTTATATGTTGGTGTCCTTTCATTTTAAACACCTTCATTAGTCATGTTTGTTATTTTTTATATACTCTCTTTTAATTTCTATATTAGGATTTCTTCAAGTCATTTGTACATACTTGATGGGTGTCTATATTATATATTATCATTTTTATATTTAGCACTTATGCTCTCTTTATCTATCATATACATTTCACTCTCATATTTTCCTCGATGAATTCTTGATCTAGATCTTAAATATTATTGCTCATAAATTTCATGTTCCCAATTTGGGTATTCATACATGTGTTATGATTCATTCACATATATTTTATGAGTTTTCATGATCTATGCTACATACGTATGATGTCTTCTATGTGCATAGGCTGTGATTTTATTCTTATTTTCATTATGATTTCTATCTATTTTGATACCATATATAATTTTCCATGTTTAACTACTTATGAGGCATCATATTTTCCACTTAATGCTTATCACTTTTTCATGCATGCTCGAGCTCATCCTTATGTTACTATGTATATATGAGCCTTGTCATGAATTACATGTTCATATCATTTTAATGCCTTACTACAAGACACAACTTTGTATATATGCATCAATCATTTTATGCACCTTTCTTCTCTTGATCTAAGCATATTTGCTATCTTCGCCTCATAATTAGACCATGTCACAAATTCCTTTAAATTGCACTAAACCCTTTTAATGGAACAATTAAATAATGTTACTTTTCATGCACTTATTTAAGTTCACATTTAGTTCCAAAAAATGGACCCCTCCTCACCTCTAGTATAGGAAGTTTTGTTGAAACTCTAGTGTGGATTGACCAATAACTCTCAAGTAAGGCATCATACATGAAAGTTTTGTATTTGATAAATTTCTTATCTAAATTTGATATGCCTTTTGATTTTATGAAGTTTAAATATAGTTTTGTTGAACATAGATAATTGCAATTTATTCACATGTTAGCTTGAAACTTCTATATAAGAAATGTGAAACATATTTTATTAAATAGTTTGAACTAGACCTTATCTCTAATCTATGTGTGTTTTCAAATCTCAAGCTAATTTAGCACTTGTTGGTCCCCCTATGATTTGTAACTCATGTGGATTGAATATATTTAAGATATTTTTATATATATTTAAATGTATAGTTAGAAGTTTCTACATTTTTGGTGAAATGAGTTAGTGCATGACTTTGAATTATGTAAATTTTTAATTTACTTGTTTCACAAGTGTTTAGTAATTTAGATAGAAGTTACATTAAATTTATTGAATGTACATGTGTGCACTTGAGAACTATTATCTAGATATATCTAGTGTTCATGCTTAATTTATGTATTATGTATCATGTGCACACTTGTACTTATTTAGAACTGTTTTAAATTTAAATTGAACACATGTACATGTTCTATGTTATTTCTATTCTCTAGATATAGATATATTAAACCAAGGTCTCATTGCTTCTTTAGGTACATATATATCACATGGAAAATGCACTTGTTCCACCTCTGCAAACACTCTTTGCAAATACTAATAGTGAGATTACGAGATTGAGAGAGTCATTAATTGATGGTACAAACACAGGAAAATATGTAGAAATTTGCATGTCCATATTACAAAGCCTAGAACAAATAAGAGATAAACTTGGGGGTAGTGCATTTTCCCCTGATAGATTAGTTGCTATTCTTTCCCACATGCAAGAAGACATACATGGTGAGGTTCCCTATAAACAAATACATGATGTTGTGACCAAATATATGATTAAAAACCAATGTTTTCCATTCTATCAAAATAAATGTAAGGTGAGGGGATACCAGGTCACCAGATGTGTGGATGATGTTATGGCCTGATTGATCTACCTATGATTTCTTGCACCACATGGTCAATATCCAAACAATGACCAAATTTTGTTATATTTTGTTCAACAGTTGTAAGTTGAGGTCCATTTGGGCCTCAAAGTCAACTACCTGGACATTCCACCATATGTTGGTTAGGGTGTGGCAGGATTGTCGATAGGCCCACCAATCGTCGAGCAAGTAGACCAAACTTGGTGTTTAGGGCATTGGTTGGCGATAGGTATCCTACTCTCACCCCAGCTTTGACCCCCTTAGGGGATCAAGTTGTCATTGCTTCCCAAAAGGAAGCAACTGACAGTGTAGGTGACATTGCAGCTACGACCACTAGGATATTTACTGATCGTGTAGGTCATTATTTGATGTCTAGACATTCATGATCCACACCATTTGTAGCACAACACAACAACATGGATCCTTTTACAGCGGCAGGAATCCCTACACCCACAGATCTTGACAGACTTACAAGAGATATGGCATGCAAGACTATGCATTATTTGGATGAGGACCTCTTGGAGGCATATTCCTTCATCACATCAGACTATGGGATCTCTATAGACCATGTCAGAGGTCATTTGGCTTTAGGAGTTCATTCACATCCAGGATCCCATCACTCTCAGCCCAGCACTAGTGCACATCAGGATCCACCTACAGATCATTCGGCTGTTGCATAAACTATTGATCCTTCAGTTGACTTGCAGAGGATGCAAACTTCTATGGGTTTTATGGATATGTTGACCGGTCTCGGTTCGTCATTGTTGATGTCATCTCAGCTGCATAGTCCCCTTCACTCATCATTTTTGGCACAACATGTGACGAATCAGATGGATGATCTTGACGTGTCGACTAAGCATTTGGTTGATTTGGTGGAGATGGCCATTGTAGAGGACTTAGATCATCCAATACCAAATGATGTGCATGTATGTGTGCATGTGAATGTTTCATTTTTTAAAAAAAATTATTTTTAAATTTTAGTTTTAACTAGATATTCATGTAATATATATGCATATATATTGTAGATGGACATACCTCATGTTACTCCTAGCCTTGGTTCAAATTGTGTACGTCGACATGACTTTGTAGATGATTCTGTTGCCAATGAACATGTGAGTTTTACATTTTTATATATACACACATGTATATGTACATGCATATATGTTATGCATAGATCTAGATAGATATTTAAAAATACATGTACATTCTTAAATAAATTTCATAAAATTTATAATATATTATATGTATTTAACACATTGTGTACACAATTTTATCTCTAGGGCTTGGCACATCCGTCAAATCAAGGTTCTCATTCAGATGATCGTTCGACTAGGATTCAACATTCATATTAGGTTGCACTAGATCTATGAGTTTTTTAACATTATATATGACTTGGGCTACATGTTTGGTGATCTCTAGTACATGTTTGTTAGGTTGTTGATACATTATTACTTACATTTGATGATCTAGATAGTACATTTGTTAGATTGTTGATACATTGTTACAGGTACATTTGATGATCTCTAGTACATTTGCTTGTATGATATACATACACATTTTCTTATGTTTATATGTTTATTTTCATTCAATCTGTACGTGCATGCACCTATATTTGCTTATAATGTTTATGTTTATGTTCATCTATCTACATGTACATGTGTTTGCTTATGTTTAAATGTTTATACATTAATCTACATGTGTACATGTACATGTTTAGTACACTCAAGAGTGTTTATACAATCTACATTTATATGTTTATTTTCATTCAATCTACGTGCATGTACCTCTTTGCTAATAACATGTTTATGTTTATACATTGAATCTATCTACATGTACATGTGTTTGCTTATGTTTAAATGTTTATACATTAATAGATACATGTGTACATGTACATGTTTACACTCAATAACATGTTTATACAAATTTTAAATCTATATTTGGAGAACTCATGCTCACGTATTTATGATTTATATATGTTAAACACATGTTAAATGTGCATTAAATACATTAAATGTATGTACACATGTAGTTCCACACATGTACATGTACACATGTAATGTTATAAAATTTGAATATAATTGAAGGTGAATTTGAGCTTGAACCCTTGGCCAACGAATGTATTTTAATTTTATTTTTTTTCCCATATGCATATAAATACAAGCTTATTTTTCATTATTCCATATCATTACAAGATTAATTCGCATTTATATCACTTGGAGAGAAGATTTTGGAGAAGATATTTTTGCACATTTATCAAGGAGGAAGATTTTGGAGAAGTGGAGATTTTAGCATTTTTATCAAGGAGGGCAGATTTTGGAGAAGAGAACTTTGCATTTTTATCAATCAAGGAAAATTTTGGAGGAGAATTTACCTTTGGTAGAGGATTTGTTTTGAGACATCTTTAACTTGAAGAAGAAAATGGGAGAACAAGGAAAAATAAAAAATAAGGCTCAATGAAAATTTTCAAAAGAAGAACAAAAGAGGCACGAACAAAACCTGGAAAATTATCATGGAAAGAAACAAGGTACATGATTATTTCTTCTCTCTCTCTCTCTTGTGTGTGTTTAGGAATTTTATTAACACCTCAATATTTTCCTTATAAATCTATTTCCAATTATGAAAACCATGTTAGATAACTTGGAAACTTTAATACTAAAAAATAGTCATCTTGCATAGACATTACCATATCTTGGAACCTCATTTTTCCTAAATTCCTTATCATTTATTTCCAATTGCATTTGTTCCATGGAATTCTTAAGTTCAAGAATCTTTGATTTTATTTGTTCAACTCCACTTAAATAGCTCATCGTCTCTCACTTTCTTTGCTTGCATGTAAATTCATGTATCCAATTTCCAAAACCTACTAACTTTGAAAATTCATTTTTCCATTTCCTTAAATTGAATCCATTTCCAATTATATTTGTTCCATGTAATTATTAAGTTCAAGAATCAAGATTGATGTCATTTAAAAGTTCTAATCCACTTATAGCATCATGTCTCTCGCTTTTTTTGCTCGCATACATAAACTCCGCTTATATAGCATCATCTCTCACTTTCTTTGCAAAATATTTTGTGACATGTAGAAAGGGCTCAACAAGTAGGAAGTTCTCAAGTAGAAGTTGAGCCAAATCTAGATATTGGATCAAATGAATCAGCTGAAGAACACGTGGACCTTGAAAATAGGGAGGAGGCCCAAGTTCAAACAATGCATGTTGGAGAGGGGTCGGGATCACTTCCTTCTATTGGTATGGATGAGCATATAAAAATAGCTAAAAAAGTAAGGAAACAAATTTCTTATATAAATTTAGATCATTTACTTGAAATAGATATGGAGAAACTGAAATGTTATGCCAACCAATCTGCAAATAGGTGTAAGAGGTCAATGACAAAATATATAAATGGAATAATCAATGATCATTTCAATAATCTTGAAAAACTTGAAAAAACCTAATTGTTGTCACGTTTACTCCTTCATAATGAGCTAAAAGAGTCATTACAATTGTTGGGTGTACATTCAGCATTGAATAAGAAGAAACACATGACATTACAAAAAGATATTATTGTAAATGTTAAAAAGGGTTTAGATTCCATTGGGAAAGGATCTTGATCAGTGGATAAGGCCACTACAAGAAGGGTGATGTTGACATCTATTTTAAATCAAGATATACCAAGAAAAAGAAAAATGTTTGCACTTTTGGTTGAAATTGGTTATAGTAGAACCACACTAATAAAATATGAGAAAAAGAGAAAGGTTTTGGATGATAGTTTAGAAGAAAATTGGGAAATTATGTGTAGAGGTCCCTATTCTAATAGGATTGAAGATGTTAGGAACTTGATCTCAAAATTTTGGAATGAAGAGACTCATCCATCATCAAATATTAGAGATTTTATGAGACACAAGATTAGGCCCAATATTTATGAAAATCATATTAAACATTGGTTAGACATAACACAAATTGAGATGTATATGAACTTTTCTAATAAGTATCCTCATATAAAGATTGGGCAAACAATATTTGAAATGTTTAAGCCATATTATGTGAAGATAAACAAGTTTTTTGAAACTTGTCGTTATCATATTGAATTTGATCTCTACTATCAAGTGATTTGAAAGATGGGAGAAGAAAGTTATGGTTTTTAAAATGCACCACCTAAAGAGGTAAGTTTGTTCATAAAGGATATGTTATGTGATCATGAAAATGGACCTCAAATAAATCGCATAAAAGGACTTTGTGAAACATGTGGAAATTTAGCTAAATTTCCTTCAAGAAACGAAGATATTAACCTAACAAAGATAGTAAATTGCAAGAGTAACAAGTATGTAAAGTTTCAAATAAATTTTGGGAAAGAATCCACAAGGTTAAACTATGTAGAAGAGGAGATTCCTATTGGAAAATTTATGGAAGATTTTTGAAAATTGATACAACCATACATACAACATTCTTTTTTTACTAAGTGGCAAGCACAACAATTTCAAACATTAAGAGATACTTTCCCACTTGGAACATTTCTATCAGTAGTTAACTTTGCAGAAAATTACTCTTTTGTACATCAAAAAGAGATTCAATCAAAATAATAATTTTTAGAGGAGATCACTATTATGGTTCATGTGTGTTATCGACGTTCACAATCAAAATTGGATGGTGTTAACAGTATAGATGAACAACAAGCCATTAAGAAAGAATATCACTTTTATATTAGTGATGATAAAGGGCATGACACACTTTTTGTACAAGATTTCTTTACAAAATTTACTGAGAATTTGAGAAGCAAGGGTGTAAAATTTGAAAAGATTTTGTATGGTCAGATGGATTTGCAACACAATTCCAATTATCATGACCATTTTATGCACTATATAGATATCATAAAATTTATAAAATACCACATGTTTGGAGTTTCTTTGAGAGTGGGAATGGAAAGGGTGAGCATGATGGCACAGGAGCTTGCAACAAATGTGCTTTAAGAAAGCATCAAATGAGTTATTCAAGAGATTGTATAGATAATGCACATGATGTTGTTGAATTGTGTAAGAAACACTTTGCATCAAATGAGTTTAGTACATCTTCAAGAACAAACTGAAACATTCCACATAGAGTGTTTTGGGAGATATCGGGTATGTATAAATTACATTTTCAAAATTTTGAATTTATTTAAATTTAATATATATATATACATGTTTGTTCACATAAGTTTGTTTTTGTACATGTATCTGGGTGTGAACAGAAGATCGATGCATGGATGCAAGAGGGTAGACAAAACAAGGTCTTTGCATTATGTTATGAGTTTAGATAGTCACCCTGGATGAACATGATACACGAGGGATTACTCTTGTTTCTGCACTAAGTGCATTGCAAGAAACTCTGATGCATGCAACAACCAAGAACTTGGATATGTTAGTTAGTAAATGGGATATGGTGCCAAGTTATTTGTTTTAGATACATACGACGAAGATGAGGATGAAATATTTCAAGACATTCCTTTGATTTCAAATGATTATGACCATATTTTAGGATTGGTTAGAAAAGGTACATGTGTAAGTTTTTAATAATTTAAATATTATATAAATTTAATGATCTTTAAAGTCTAGAGACAATTCTATTTTTTTTAGAAATTTTTTGTGTAAATTTGGTGTACAAGATATGTTTTTGCAATCATAGCAGAGCCTAGAAACATAGAAGGTGTTAGCTATTATTTACTACATTGCACAAAAGAGAGGAATAAGCTAACACAACCTGAAACAAGTGATGGAATGTTATTACCCATAGGTGAGTTTGAATTTAAAATTATATATATGCATTGTGTACATGTGTACATTACATTAAAAACATTAAATATATATTGTACAAACCTTGAGCATGAAAATGTTGTACATGTTCACATGGCTTACCTCAAGTTCATGTCTACCATGTAGATTTTTTGTAGTACAAGGGATATCTAAAACAAGTTAAAGTTGTTCAACATGGGATTCATTTTGTTGACTATCAACCTGATAACAAGGTATATCAATATAGTCACCTAATAATTGCTACTGCCCTACATCTTCATGCAGTTCCACATGCACGTGGACAAAAAAAATGGAGACTAGATAGTGATGATCATAAAAAAAAATTTACATGTTATTGAAGAGCAAGCTGAACCAGAATGTTTGAGTTAGAGTATATCCATGATTTTCAAGTTCACTTGTACATGTATACATGTTCAAGTGAAAACTTATAGTAACTTGTTTGAACTTTGGATTGTTTGAGCTACTTATAATATATGTT
>VDFB02040803.1:0-15888 GCA_007258455.2 Sequoia sempervirens | reverse complement strand
TATTTCAAAAAATATTGGCATGATAGGCCGAGGAGGAAACTTTCCACAATCTGTCAAATGATTCTCAACTTTGACGGAAACACCGTAAGTATCTAGTAGAGTAGCTCCTCCCAAAGACTTGACCATCATGGAAATGTTGGAATTGATGGACTTCAAATAAAATATGAATTCCAACTCAGGAGTCGGGTGTATAGTAATAGGGATCCTCTACCAATTCATGTGGAATCAGGCATTGAAATCTGTTATAGCCTCCTAGGGAGCTCATTTTATGACATATAGTTGATAATACAACACAAAGCGATCTCCATCATTTGAGAACCTCTCATAGAACATATCTCCAAGCTTGTCCTAGGTGCATATAGTGCTAGGTGACAGTGTTCGGTACCAATCCAACACCTTACCTTTAAAAGATGCGGTGAGAAGCCTTAGAGCTACATTTTGCGCTGTGATCCCGTGCACTAGAAACACGTCTTCCACATCTTGCAGATGTTCTGCGGGTGTTCTTGAACCATCTTTGGTAAACTTTGGTATAGCTTTCATAGCTGAAACTAGGATAATACCCCAGACAATGGGTGATACTGGGGTTGCTAGGGGACTTCCAGTGTCCCATGCCATGTAATTTCTATTGGTGGCTGGAAACATGGTTAGATGAACAGGTGGTGGGAGTGGAATGGTTACCAACTGATTTGCAGCCTGCATTGTTCCTAGTGGAGATACTAGTAAACTGGGGTTGCTTGTGGTTTGGAATCTAGTTACAGGCCGATGGCTCATACACCCTTCCAAAGCGCAAATTCATTTAAGCTCGATCCCACTATGTATGCCAGAAAAAGAACAAACTATTGACGCTAGAATTTGACAAGGTAATAGTGTCTTATGGGAAACTCAGTTTATGGGGGACTTTTTGCGCTAAACTGAGTGACCTCCAAGTTTTTAGAGAAGCTAACTTCTTCTATAATGGGGTATTGGAAAGGGAAAAGGAAATAGATATAATAAAATAAAGTCTAACCTAAGGTGATGCACCAAGACTTAATGATAGGCATGATAAATCATAGAACTAAGGGGTCTGATTAGGCCAGTTCCGGTAAAGTTCAAACTAAAAATTAGACATAGAAAATCCATTCATTGACATAAACCACATTGCATACATTCCTACTACCAAGAAGAGTCATTAAACATGATCTAGATCAGCAAACTTGCATTCAATATATATAGAAGTTCTCAAATGGAATATCCAGACAATAGTAGTAAAATTTATAGTTTAATCAAATAGCATGAAAGAATAGAAAGTTCGAACAATTGACATAGTCTGAAAGTATTTTGCAATAAAATAAAATAGTAATAAAGGCCTGGTGTCTTTTCCTAAAACCGTTCTTCACCAATCCTTTTCTCCAACAGAAAAGTATATATAGTGCAATTCCCATCACCGGAGAGCGTCAGAAAATATTTCATGACCGCAATGATGGTGAAATAAGGAATACTCCTGCTGCAATGATAAAGATTCAAACTAAGCATCCGGTCGTCCAAGCTCGTGCAAGTATCTCCCAAAGAAACATGGTATGGTCCGACATAAGCTGGGAATAGACAAGTGTCACCATCTCATGCAAATGATTATGACATGCGGTAGCCAATTGCAACATTTGGTTTGCCTGATTCATCACCCGAAAATGAGATCCGCTGAATAGGCACATGGTAGCATTTCGTTTCTCATGTGAACCTTTATCTCTCGCCATTGAAGACTTGCACCAAGGCTACAGGTGTTGAGTGGGGTAGAGCTCTATCCAAAAGTGGAGGAAACGATCATCGACTGGGCATAAAAGAGACGTGTGGTAGCATTTCGCTGTCCGCGGTTGTTATTTCATCCTCTCGTTGAAAGATTTGTGAAGAGTAGACACGTAGCAAGAGTGCATCACATACAAAAATTGTGGGGCCTACCAAATTCTTTGGGAATGAGAGCTTCGTGGCACTTGAGCGGAGCCTGATGAGGAAGCAAAAAAGGAACAATTAAAAATGGCCCGCAACTACGACACATGGAAGTATAATGGGGATTCTCGAGATGCAAAGGAAGGGAAACCATCGGGGTGCGCAGAGTAGACACATGGAGGGGAAGCAGACTTTGACAAAAGGCTAAGTGGATTTCTTGCGATGCACAGGCCGATACTTAGAGTAAAATACACCCGAAGGGAGCTCGTTGAATATTTATTCACAGATCCCAAACTATGTGATGTTATGTATGAGAATTTTGAAGAAGGTAGAGTAGATTCTTGACCAAATAATGTTTTAATATTTTTGGAATGGTAGTAAGGAAATAAAAGATATCTCTGGTCACATGGGATAAAGTATGCCAACCCAAGGATGGTGAAATTGTGTGACTAAGGAAGATGACTATAATGAACATGGATTTAGGTGTGAAACTGGTGTGGAGTATGTATATCAACAAGAAAAAAAATGGGCTAGGGTGCTCCAAAATAAATATTTTGACTCCCCCTACCCAACTAGGATACTTTCAGTCATGGAACCTCTTGTTGGTTCATCAATTTAGAATTTAATTTCATTCCTTAGAGGCACCATAAGTAAACATGTGACTTGGAACCTAAAAAATGGGAAAAGAGCTTCATTTTGGCAAGATTCTTGGAATGGGAATGAAGAATTGGACAAGATTCAATAGCTGGAGGATTTAAAATAAATTTTATTAGAACAATGGGACCAAAAGTGGAGAACTATGTGGAGAAAATATCCTCAAATGGAATTGTGGAATGGAAATGGAAATCGATGGAAAACTTGAATGCCTGAAATGATCAAAAAATCCAATTAGAGTAGTTTCTAAGGGATAGACCAATCTAGCTGTTAAGAGAATAAGATGAAATTGTATGGTGTAGTGGAAAGTTTGGGAAATATCTTGTGAAGCTAAGGTACAAATTACAATAGGCCAACATTAAAAAAGAAGATTGGCCAACTCACCTAATATGGAGCAACAAGTGTCTACCAAAAGTTGTGGTATTTATATGGGCTGCTCTAGATAACAAAATTATGACAAGAGATAGACTAATGACGATCAACTTTTTTGGCCCAAATAGGTGCAATATCTACAAGGTGGAGGAGGATATGGTTGATCATCTAATCCTAAAATGCAAAAATGGTAGAATCTTGTTGGCATATTATCATGAGGAAGCTAGGATGACAAAGCCCACTCCCCAACAACTTAAGAACATTATTTAACATGTGGACCATACTCAATAAAGGATCGGTATTTGGGTATGCTGACCATCAATGATCATTTGGGAAATTTGGAAAGAGCATACTTAGAGGATCATTGAAGAAAAAGAAATGATCCTGGAGTGTTTGTGGTAAAAAATAGAGGCAAGCATAAAAACAAAACAAAAAATAATATATCTTAGACCCAAAGCTTGAAAATAAGTAGATACATAGCATGGGATGAATCAATGAATAAGAAATGGGATAATCTACGTGTTCCCCCTATTTATGGGGTTGAAGAGGTTAATCTTCCGAAAAAATATGTGAAAGGACATCAAATGGAAGCTACCAAAAAAAGGATGGATCAAAATCAATTTTGATGGGGATGCAAGGGGAAATATAGTGACTGTAGGAGTAGGATGTGCTGTAAGAGATCATGAGGGGAAGATCCTAAGAGTGGTAGGAAGGAAGGTGGGCATGAAAACTAATAATGACAGAGTTTTAAGCGATTTTTCTAGGACTATTAAAAAGAAGGAAATTAAAAATTGATAAGGTTCATTTGGAAGGGGATTCACAAGTTATGATCAACACAATACACATAGGGAAAATGCCAAATCCAAAATTGCAAAAGTGACTCAAGAAAGTGAAAGAGGTATTGATGTTTTTTAAGAAGCACACATTATGTATGTTTACTAAGAGGGAAACAACCTAGCAGATGATGTGGCTAAGATGATAGTTGACATAATGTAAAAAGATGTTGAAGTCATATCAATGATGGATTAGCATACTTTTCATTTCCAATCTAGAGGATCAAAAGATTTTGCTCATGCACAACCACAAGCAGATTGAATGCCGAGAATAATTACACATTAAAGGTGAGATGGAAAGGACAACTACAACCCCAAGTAATCATATTCAGTAGGTTTATTTATCCAAAATGGAAAAAATAATATCTCCTAGTCCATGATGGATTGGGTGATGTGGCAGGTAATTTTTTTGTTTATAATAGGATATTGCAATCCCTAACAACAAAAGTAAACATCCAAAAATTGAATATACTTACTACCAAATAGAAAAAATAAATTGTAAACATGTATTTATAACAAGATATTGTAGTCCCCAACAAAATTAGCCAACAAAAGATGGAGTTGTATGTTTTATCCTTCCCAACCTAACTATTATTTTGTAGTCTCGAACATACACAAAAAAACTAGCCAATAATTGATGGAGTTGTAGGGTTGGTCCCTCCCAACCTCAATCAAACATGCTAAGAAAAAAAATTGGAGATGTGTTATCATCTCATGCCATTGGATTTTGAGTTTTCATTACATGATTTGGATTTGTATTTGTAAATTGACTACAAATTACATGTGATGAGGTGAGTGTTGAACAATTGATTCCAATAGAAAATTGAGTTCATCTTACATGTGATGAGCTGAGACTCAAACTAACATTAGCAATAAAAAATTGAGGGATGTATATGTTCAATAATTTCTGAAACAATGCATGATTCTTTGGTAATGGGTTCGTAGGGTCCTACTTAACCATCTTTATCACTACAATGCCCTATGGGCCACCTCGACCTTTCTTTCCTTTCTATCTCATTCATTTTAAACCGTCTATTGCTACCTCTTCTATTCTCTTTCCTTCTTTTGTAATTTTTTGAGCTACTCTCTTTCCTTCAGGAATTAACTGATTGTTAAAATAGATTTGGATTTAATTATTTCAGTCACTTAGGGGTCAATGTTGTCCTCCTCTTCCTCACCAATACCTTGAGTTTCCTTGTTGAAATCTACATAGTAATGTACTATTTTAGGTATGGGAAATGTGGTGGATGGAGATGGGAATGAAAAAGTTCCCTGCTCTTCTTCACAATGCAAGTCAATATCAAAATTTATAGCTCCCTCTACCAACCAAGATAGTTAGGTATGGGCCGAAGGAAGACTTAGAACATCATTAAGTTCCTCAAGCTGTCTGTCCACCATGTCATTAGGTTATTTATTTGTAATTGAATGAGTATCACTATTGTGTCCTATATCTTCTACATCTAGCTGCACTTGACATTCAGTTGTGCACTACAATATGTGTGTGAATTCATTTGTCAACCATTCCTTTTCTCGTGTTACTATTCTCAACCTACTTGTAGGAGCACTAATATCCACAACCACCTCAACAAGTTGAGGACTTCTATTCGCTTGTACATTAGTTTTTTCTTTAGGGGGGGATGCATCCCCTCTTTTAATTGCATAAAACTTTGTTGTGGCTCTCTTATTCATTGGCTTGATCCTCATTTTAGCTTTATATTACACCTAGAGACATTACGAAACATATTTAAAATAATGATAACAACCATCAATGAACACCGTTAAAGTTAGAGTGATGCATGAACATATTTTTTTTAGTGTGCATGTTGATAGTTTATAATACAAAAGTTGCGAATAGTTTGATTTTTATTTGTTCTTTTTACTTGTTTTATTAGTAAAAAAATTGATAACAATTTGAATTAAAATCAAAGAACTTTGTATTATGCACTTAGAGTAGATTAGGTATAACAATCACATTGTATACACCATAAATGTAATGATATTCATAAACAATATAAGTTGAAAGCCCAAAAAATTGAGTTACAATTGAGTGTAAAAAATATTTACATTGCATACAATAGATTGGCATTCCTAAGCATAAAGAATATAAATGAAAACCCAATAGGTTGAGCACATATAGTGGAGTGGGTGACACAATCACTTGATCTTATGCACTTAGAGCAGATTGGGTGTAACAATCGCATTGTATAGAACATAAATGCATTGACCATCATAAATAGTATACGTTGAAACCCCGGATATTGAGTTACAAGCGAGTGGGTGACAAATTTACATTGCATACAATAGATTGGAATTCCTAGGCATAGAGAATATAAATGAAAACCCAATAGGTTGAGCACTTACAACGGAGTGGGGTACACAATAAAATTCTATAAAATATATTGACATTGGTAGGCATTAAGAATTGAACTAAAAGAACTTGGTGAAACAATCACATTGTATACAAAAAACATGCATTGACATTCATGAATAATATAAGTTGAAACCCTAGATATTGAGTTACAGGTGAGTGTGACAAAAATTTACATTGCATACAATAGATTGGCATTCCAAGGTATAAAGAATATAAATGAAAACCTAGGAATTAAACTGAAAGTACTTGATCTTATGCACTTAGAGTAGATTGGCTATAACTATAACATTGTATACAACATAAATGCATTGACATCAAGATAAATAGTTTCAGTTGAAACCCTAGATATTGAGTTGTAGGTCACTGTGAACAACATTTACATTGCATGTACAACAAATTGGCATTCTTAGGCATAAATAATATAAACAAAAAACCCAATGTAAATAGTATTAGGTTGAAACCCTAGATATTGAGTTACAAGTTTATGAAAAACATTTGCATAGAATACAACAGATTGGAATTTGTAGGCATAAATAATTAATAGAAGTTAAATGCCTGAAGCTTTATAGTGTGATGGTGTTGTTGCTTATGCTTTTTCTGCCACTTCCTCTAGGAAAATATAGATATGAATATCAAAGTGAGACATGCTAAATAAAAAATGGTAAAGATTGAGTAATGCATTTTTGAATTTGTAAATCTTTAAATATATGTTCAATGTTGGTTTTGTATGGAGTTTTTAATTTTTGTCCTTTTTTTTCAAATTTGAAAATTCTCTTCTGTGCCTTCAATTATAAAGTTTGTGTGTATTTATGGTGTACAATCCTTGTTTGCTTCCTAGGCAATTTTGGTGGAAAATGAGGAGAAGGAACTAGTACTTGTGTGGTGGAATTTGACTAATGGGACAAATGTGAATGATTGAATTTCCTTTAGTATTGTGTTACTAGGAAAATGGGATACATGAGTGGGTTCAATTGGATTTGGTGATGGGAAAATCTTGGTTATTATATATTCATGTGGCATCAAATCCTTCACAATATTGATGGTAATGTAATGTAGTAGGTGATATGTAAAGGGAGTGTGGGTTATACTACTTTTTATATTTTGGCCGCATGTTTTCATGCTACAAGCCATAAAAGAGCAACTTGGATTGCATATTGGTGGTGTCAGATGGGTTTTGAATATTCTCTGACATGTAAGACTATGAATAATTATTTGTTTTTGGGACAAATATAAGCCATTTATAATTTTTTTTTTATGTTTACAATGATTAGAAAAACTTTGTTTACTTTATGGATAAAAATTGTTTTACAATTGGATATTAAGGTGCTCCACTATGGGGCCCACTGAGGAATACTTTTTTTCCCACTATTGGACCCCACTCAACTATCAGATCCTCTCCCTTAAATCGAACTCAAAAGTCACTATGAATGTAATTTTTATTTTATAAGTAAGAAAATATTCACAAGAACTTGATCTCTTTAAAAGATTATTATTCAAGATTCCTCATTATTGAATCGATTATGTGTAGAATAAAAATGGCTTGATCATAAAATTCAAATAAAATTTATTTTCAATTTTTTTGAATAGGTCTACTTTAAAAGGAAATAATTCGAATCAAATAAATATACCCCTATTCTACAATTTAAATAATAACTGAGATAGTGATGTTATCAAGAATTTTAATATATTTTAATAAGGATGATTATATAGTACATTCAAAAATCTTCTTTGAAAAATTTCTAATATATCATTACATATTACGTGTTTCAAATTGAAAAGATGTACGATCACATTATGATCCATATAATTAGATTATTTCATTGTTGTGAATATTCTAAAGTATTTAAATATCACTTATTAAATAATATATTATGAAACAAAAATTGCTATAATAACACATTAAATTTGTTTTTATTTTAAAATTATTGATTTGCTTTTTCATAATATTAGTTTTTCAAGTTCAATGATATTAATAAACTTATTCATATATAAAATAATAAATAAATAAAATTATATTAATAAAATAATAGTAATTTATTCAAATTTTATATAAAATATAAACTATGATTTAAATATAATAAGTAAGAATAACAACGAAAATGATAATCATCTTTTTAATCATACATAACATTTGAAAAATTTGAAATGCTTTCTCCCACCCATCTCCCATACAACCCCTAATTTCCCATTTCCTTTTTGTGTGATCCTCCATTGATTGTGCTTCAAGTATTCAATGGTATTGTGGCTTTGGATGGTTTAGTTACAAACAAGCCTTTAGCCACTTAGGTGTGTAGAGGTTTTTCCCTTTATGGGGTGATTTTAATGACAATGGCACTCACTGTAGTTGCCCTAAGATAGTTAAGGATGTAGTGACTTAGGGTATTTTGAATGACAATAATTCTTACATTATGAAATACAAGCCTATGCTAGAAGATGGAATCCCTTCTCCTATTTATCAATATTTATATGTAGTAGCCATGAGAAAAAAACCCACTATGCTTTTCTCTCACCCTACTTCTTAGGCTAGTAGATATTACCTCTACCCTATACTATATTTTCTCCCATGGTGGTTCTTGGATAGGATGAAATGGATAATGATTTTTTCCTTGCATAGAAGGATTTAGTTTATAGATTTATTTTCTTACAACCTTCCCTTTGAAACTATCATCATTAGATTTTAGAGCATTGACAACCTATCTTAGCTCGGATAGAGTGGAGATTTTCTCTCATGCTATTGGTTTCTTAGTGACATTTGAATCATATGAGGAAGGTATTCTATCTTAGATGAAATATTATGGATATGGGGCCAACATTTTCTTTTTATTTGGCCTTGGTCTCCTTCTTTAACCCTTTGACTTAATCTACTTATTTTACGCTACTTTACATTATATTGCCTTATTTCCCCCTTTAAATTTGGTTCAAATATAATTTTGAGGCTATTATAAATGCTATGGGTTGCTTTCTAAAGGTCAACATAACTATTTCAAACTAATACCACACCTCCTTTTCCTATATCTTGGTGGAAATTCACTTATCAAAGGCTCTCCCTTGGGAGATTGACTTGTGAGTGGAAGATCAAACTTAGCCCCAATTTATCAACTATGAGGGCATTTTTTTATTTATATAATTCTTTGTCACTGAGCATTTGGATTTGGATTTTTCTAATTATATTTTTTTGTTGACCTCATATAATTGGTGGTAGAGCACCCTCAACCACCACCTTACCATGAATCCTAAGTTCTTTGACTTAGAATTAAGGGAGTTGCCTCATTCTAGGTCCCATTCAACAATCACCAACCTTGTGGTGATCCCTTTAGGTCTTGGTGAGGATATTTTAGCTCCCTTAGTTTCTGTTGGGTTGTCTCTATTGATTCCCAATCTAGTTTCTCTCTCGTTTGATTCCATTACTCCTAATTTGTTCTAATATTTTTCGCAATGCACAACAATTTCTACTATGATTTCTTGATGGTTGACACCTTTGGTTAGGCATTCTTCTTCCCATGTAATGCCTAGGTTGGGCCATTTAAGGTGGATTCCCCACCCTTTTCTCCTTGGTTTGAGGACTTCAAGAATTGTTTTTCATGGACTATTGTTCAAAGGAAAAAAGGTCTTCTCAAGTCTATCCATTAGTCAAAAATTTGAGTTAGAGGTGTGAGGTTGGCTAGGGTAGGTTTTGACATTATTTAGGCTATACCTTGGGTGTTGTGTTATGATCAATAGAATGACTACAATTGTACTATTTTTTCCCATATGCCTATTGCATTCCTCATATAACTCATTTTATACACCTTCAACTTTTGTGATGTATACAAATTTAGGTGCATTTAATAATCCATTTTTTTACCTTGCTATCAAAATAAGAATTTTCTAAAATAGTATCACACTAAGCTAATTCAATATTTACATTATGTCTCAATATAATTAAAAAAAAAAATCCAAAAAATTATCAAATTAAAAAACCTATAATACCTATAATTTTACAAGATCCCATCTGTAATTTCAATTAAATGCAACTCCACACACCATATACATTGTTGGCCATGAAAAACTAAAATTAAATAATTCTAAAAATATTATTTTTATAAAAAATTAAAATAATAAGTGAGTAAAATGCTTTATCCATATAGTAATATTCAATAGCTTGAAAATGAGTGAACACAAGGGCGGGCGCATGAAGTTGGGTTACACTTTTGTGGCCAACTTCAAAAAAAGATTGGAAATAACATAACGAACTCGCGTTATTTCATTTTAAAAGAAAAAAAGAGTGAATGCTATTCATTTTCTCTTTTTTATTTTTTTGCTCTGCCCGCGACCAAAAACCCTCATTTTCACGCTCGCATTCTAGGAGGAGGCATTCTTCAAAATTCATCAACAATAGATGCTTTTCGTTTGCAAAAACGGTGCCACGACGACGAAGAGGTGCAAGAGGTAAGTATTGTTTGCTATTTGTTTTGAATTTATTAGTTTCAAGTTGATTTTGTTTGTTTTAGGTTAGATTTGATTGTTTTTTTTTAATTTGTAGGAGATGCAAATAATCTTGAAAATCCTCAACAAGAAGAACAGGCAAATACTCCTCAACAAAATCCTCGACAAAATCAATCTCCCCCACCAATCACTCAACACCCTCCTGGCACTCAACAAAATTTGAGGAGTGAAATTGAAAACAACAAAAAACAAATTGAGGATCTTATTAGTAGGTTGAGTGATCCAAATGCTTCAACCATAGAAAGAATGACACTAGCAAATTCAATGAAAGAGATGTTAAAAAATGTAGATTCAATAACCCAACAAATAATGAGATGGCAACATAGGAGGCAGACATGTAGGGCATATTATGCAGATAAACTATCATATAAACAAGTAAAAGATTTAAAATTACTAAAGGTGATTTGTGCTCTCTATTCACTGACCCTAGAACAAATCAAAATCTTAGCCTCAATGTGAAGAGGTTTCCTATTCATTGGTGCCACCACCAAGAGATTAGGAACCATTTTTATGATAGGTGGTACTTGGTCTTTGATTACCCACCGTGCTATACTTGTGAAGTCCTCCAATATTTTCTTAGGAAACTATACAGTGAGTTCGTATTGAACCAAATCCCAAATTATTTTGATATGAGGGAGTTCCAGGGGAGAGGTCGGGGGTTGGCTCAGGATAGGCCCAGTACATAGCCAGATCCTACACGACAAGGGAGACGACCTCTCGCTAGGCCGCCTCATGAGCACATTGTTATGCCTGCCGTTGTGAAGGAGAGTTCTGACGTAGAGACATTGCAGGCGATCAACACTTTGACCCGGAGTGTCATCCATCATACTAGCCCTATTGTACAGCACCATCCAGGGGATTCTTCGGGTGGTGGCCTTCGAACCCATGCGTGTCAATCTTGCGGGGCGACTTGTTCATATGACCCCACTGACACTCAAGAGGCTGCTATGCAGGATCCGTATGCTACTACATAGGATCCGTATGCTGCTACGAGGATGGAGAGGACGTATGACATTTTGCATCGTGCATATGGCATTGATAGTTGGGTAAAAGTTAGCATGTTCATTGAATTGAATTTATTAAATTTTGATTTTGAAATGCATGATTAACTAATTTAGTTTTATTATTTTAATAAAATTGCAAGGTCACAGTGTTGAGACTGGATACACCGGTCCTCCACCTACTTATTTCTATAGTACACCTATTAGTGGGGTATGTAACTGTAAACAATTATAAATTTATTACATGTTAATAGCATTGTTTTACGAATGGTATTTTAATACACGTGATTTTGGATGTTGAACAGGCTAATATTGGCGGTATCAAGCAAACACCTCCTAGTGCTAGTGGATTCACTCAAATGTACACAGAGGTAATAGAATAAAAAGAACTTAAATAATGAATTCTACTTAATAGATTTGTGTAGTTTATATTCATATTGTTGGTTATGTTGCATTACACATCATTCAAACTCAAAGCATTACTTCAAATTCCATAACTAATAACTAGATGTTGATAGATAACAAAATTTCAACTGTACAATATAGTTGTTTAGAAAGTCAACATAAGCAAAACGATGCAATTACTTCACATGGAGGCATGTGCTTGCAAAGGTGCACCACCATGACAAACTATGGATACTTGGAAAAAATCTATGAAACCATAATAGTAAGAAATAGCATAGACAAGGCAATTAGTGATGCAAATCATCATATCAAAACACTCAATCATCAGATGTAGAGCATCCAACAAACACCATCAACATCATTTCTTCAAGGGATTTCAATCCCAAATAGAATTAGGAAAAGATCAAATATAATTTCATTAGAAATATACTTTTCATTCAACCAAAATCCACTCAAATTCTCTTAGCCATTCCATAGGCCATCATTCATCATTCCACTAATCAATATTCCAATTGACTCATTCAAAGAAAAAACCATATTAAAGAAAACTTTAACTTAATCAATTAGATTCACATCATTCTCAACCACCATAAAAACAACATAAACTTGATTATTGACACTTGAACAATTCATCCTTTCATTTATTCACCAAGGAAACAAATCAACTAAACCATACCTCACTATTATCAGTCCATTATCAAGCACTGTACTCACCATATTTGATTGCAATAGTCTATTTACAGGTTACAAACTCCTGCTACAACAAAATCTTGATTATCATCTTGTGGTTAATCACCAATTTTCTCAAAAGGCTTCATAATAGTTGTTGGTGTAATTATATGTCTTGTACCTTGTCCTAGGTCATGATTACACCTTAGTTAAGTTTACTTAGGGACCACATAGGAGGTTGTTGGAGATTTTCCACTTTTGGTGGACTTGACATGTCATTACCACATCACTTCCACCTTTTGTGGACACATCATGTAATTATCTCTCCACCTTTTGTGGTGATTATCACATTATCCCTTTCCACTTTAGGTGGAGTGATAACTTTTCATAGTTGTCTCATGTCATAAGATTATGACACTTTTCATAATCTTATGCCCTTCTATGTTCTCACCTTGGCTATATAACCAAGGGGTTTCTCTCATTGTAAACAATCCTCTCATATTATTGACATTGAAGGTGGAGCATTTAATGAAATAATTAATTTTCTTTATTATTTTAATAATAAAGTTTTTTGAATCAATTATGTTCTTAAATTAAGCTTTTTATTAAGTTTTTTTTTTAAACAAATCATGCATTAATAAGCAAACCTGGGAAAATTATTTTGCCTCCCAATTGAGCCTTGTCTTGGACCATTTGCTCCTCTGATCGACAGTCAAATGGGGGTCAGTCGCTCCTATCGACATCCACCTGGAGGGCTTTCTTCACGATCTTCTGCTTTGAGTCACTTTTGGTTGGCTTCTTCATCAACATTTCCAGTTTTGCATCATGTTGATTGTAGTTCTCCTCTTTCTAATGTTGTAATCACACTAAAATAAAGTGCCACAATCTTCTATTTCAATGTACTATGTCATGTACTGTATGCTTCTTTGGATTGATCTATGTATCTAGTGTTAGTTACTATCTACTCAACATATGTAGCAGCTAGTTACCCATGCATTTCGGTGAGATGGACTAAACACCATATAGACCTTTTTATTTTGGAAGCACTCTACCTATCTTCAGAAGTTTGGTTCTACATCCAGAGACTTGGTGCATGGCTCTAGTGAGACTTAGATTGTACCAATCTACTATTGATGGGCATTCAGTTGATGCTCACGCAATTGTCTTTTTGGTTCTGACCTTTTTCCTTTTGCAGTGTGGATTCTTCTACAGTTTTTCATTGATAGATTCTGCAATTACTCTTGAGTTGATAGATTTAGCTCAGTCACCAGTTATATGGCATCTTCTGTAGTTGTACCTGATTCTTTCCATCAGTGCTTTGCACAGTTTGGCATTTCTTTTAGAACAACATTTGGAAGACTCATCATCATCCTTGGTCCACTCTACTTTAGCCTTCACATTGTTCTACATTCTCTCCTTCTTCAATTTAGATTGGGGACTCTTGACATTGTGACATTTGAGCAGTGACTCTCCATTAAGGGGGGGTTGCATGGACTATCTCTTATGGGGGGGACTTTTTCCTCACTTGAGGTTTTATCCTTCCTAGAGCATGTTTCTTGTTTTTGTTTCTCTCTTTTGGGGAGGAGTTTTGTCCCACTGGGTTTTCTCCTTTTCTCCGTTTTATGAGAGATTGCATTGCATATGTACATGGGTACCTAATATGGCCTAGTAGCCGGGACCCATCTTGCATTGTTTACTTTTGTGTACATTCTCCCTAAGTTGCACTTAAGGGGGGGTGTTGGTGTAATTATATGTCTTGTACCTTGTCTTAGGTCATGATTACACCTTAGTTAAGTTTACTTAGGGACCACATAGGAGGTTGTTGGAGATTTTCCACTTTTGGTGGACTTGACATGTCATTACCACATCACTTCCACCTTTTGTGGACACATCATGTAATTATCTCTCCACCTTTTGTGGGTGATCCACCTTTTGTAGTGATTATCACATTATCCCTTTCCACTTTAGGTGGAGTGATAACTTTTCATAGTTGTCTCATGTCATAAGATTATGACACTTGTCATAATCTTATGCCCTTCTATGTTCTCACCTTGGCTATATAACCAAGGGGTTTCTCTCATTGTAAACAATCCTCTCATATTATTGACATTGAATACAGTTTATTCTTGTCATCTTGTTTCTATCTCTCTTGTGCTTTCTATTAGGCCTCTAGCTCTTGGGTGGCTACCTTCATAGCCAATTCTTACAATAGTCACCCATCCAACCATCAAAGTCCCCAAACCTATCTTATACACCTTCACCAAATTTAGTAACATCAATCATATCATTAGTTTGATAGTAACCAAGCACTCAATCATATCACAAAATATTTGAAAGGATAAAAGTCAGAAATGTTGAAGATAGGAGAGATTGCCACCCTAGGAGGTAGCTCTATTTCATATGTAAGCATTTTGGCCAAACTTGTAGACCACCTTGCAAGGTCCTATCTTCTTCATCATGAGTTTGGTATACTTTCCTTTTGGAAGTCTCTCCTTCTTCAAGTGTGCCATCACCAAGTCTCCAACCTTGAATTGGACATTCCTCTTCTTTAAATCTGCCTTTTCCTTATACTTCTCAACATTCTTTTGAAGGGTTTCCTTCACTTGTTGATGAATATCCCTGATTGTAATATCAAAGTCCTCACCTTGAGCACTTCTCCTAGCAACTCCTTGTAGATCTCGTAGTTCATAGACCCCTCTAGGGTGCATGCCATAGACTACCTCAAAAGGGCTTCTACCAATGCTCCTATTCATGGAGTCATTATATGCAAATTAGGCCTGAGGTAAAATCAGATCCTAAGCATGTCCATGCTCCTTGGTAAGGCATCTTAAGAGGTTTCCCAATGATCTATTCACCACTTTAGTTTGTCCATCCGTTTGTGGATGGTATGCTGAACTAAAGGACAAATTTTTTCCTTGAGTTTCTTCCACAAGGTCCTCCAAAAGTGACCAATGAATTTAGAATCCCTATCAGAAACAATGCTTAAAGGCAGTCCATGTATCCTAACAACCTCCTTAAAGAAGAGACCTACTATATGAGATGCATCATTGGTGCATTTTCAAGGAAGAAAATGTGCCATCTTACTAAATCTATCAACTACCACAAAGATACTATCAAAACCTTTTTGGGTTCTAGGCAACCCAAAGACAAAGTCAATACTTACACACTCCCAAGGCCT
>VDFB02040802.1:0-17087 GCA_007258455.2 Sequoia sempervirens | reverse complement strand
TATAGAAACATAAATCATGCATCATCATTGCATCCATACATAATCACATAAGTATCATATAAACATCATATAAGCATCATAACGTAGAAATTAAATGCATTCATCATAGGCATCCATCATGAAATCATAAACACATATAGATTGCTAATCATCATTGCATCTCATATAAATCTCAAAATAATAATATCAAGTGTACAATGATGTCCAAATATGTGGAGATATATAATATCAAAAAAATGGCAAAAACCATAATGTCTCAACAAATCAGTGTATAGATTGTGTCTCATCAGAAATGATCATAACAAGGGCTATATGCTGCTACCCCCAGACAATGTTGGCCATGTACCTCCTCGTGCACCTGATGCCCCTTCCCCTGGATCTCTGTGAGGTGGTGGCCCTATAACACCCCTGCTGGTAGTCCTGGAATGAGTGTGGGAATTGGTGGACTGAGCATAGCTGACCTAACGCTCTAGAGGCACTACCTCATGATATCTCCCTCGGTAGTACTCAACCTCCCTAGTAGAGCGTCATACCTCTCTAAGGTAATCTATTGTTGATGTGCCCTCAAGCAATCTCTGTAGTCTCTCGGACACACCCTCTACCTGCTCTCACCACTATCTAAGGGTATCTCTCTCGGATGTAAGGGTGGTAATCTGCACATGTGCCTAAGCCTAAACCTATGCCTATGTCTATAGCTGACCCTATATCTGTGCCAGTTGTCCCTGTAATGTTTGAACCTGGGTCTGTAAGGCAACAATCTTATCCTACTACTACTAAGAAGGAAACCAAATCTGCACATGTTGTGTTGCAACCACTAGTGATCACCTCTTTCGAGGCACTCTGAGATCTAACACATGTCTACTGCCCCATCACCTTCATCACCTCCATCACCATATCCCCCACCATCACCACCATCTCCATCTCTTCCACCTCCCCCATCTCCATCATCACTGCTCTCTCCCTCCTCCTCATCATCACCTCCTCTACCCCTCCTCCATCTCGGTGTTGGCTCATCATCTAACAACGATACCGACTCATTTGGACTAGATATCCGAAGGAAGGGATGTGCAAAGAAATACTATGCGTACTCCTTTGATACTGCAACCTCTATGATCTCTAGATGGTAATCCTAGATGATTTCCTATAATCCCTGATACTCAACTGCTGCATCATATGATAACATAGGCCCCCACTTTAGAATTTCCTGTTGTTGTCAAGCATAAAGAGCCACTCCCCAAGGCATGCCCTGTACTCTGCCACACTATCAAAGTACTCTCCTCAATAGAAATCTCTCAATAATAAAAGGCGTCCTCCCAATCAGGTACCTCAATCAACATGCATATGGCATCTCTATATCATCCTCTGGCCACTACTCATAGTCCACGTATGGCCGCCATGTCACTATTTCGAGGTCATATAGAACCCTGTGCCAATACTCTAATTTTCCCAGCTTATGCTGGACAACTGGACCTGTGTATTCGTGCACATATGGTCAACCAACTAGCCACTATCTATCTGCAACGGGATGAGTGATAGCTATATGCTCCCACATCCATATTTGTAGCAACGTAACTCCAGCTGATAAATTGGCCCCTCTGAGGTATACCACTTGGTGAAGATCATGGTACAAATGTGCAAGCATGCAGGATCCCCAAGCATATCTGGTCCCTTGTGTGATCATGCTCTCCAAAATCTGGCCCCATCTAATTTAGAGTCCCTTCGACCTACGATTGGGACATAGAAATCCTACAAGAACACAGGGCAATGTCACATAGGCATCAACCATATCTCACCATGGGATATCATGGCCACAAATCTGGTCATCCTCAAAAACTCTCTGAAGTGCATCAGTCCCTCCCCGCTTAGTTGAATCATACACAACCAGCTCACCAACCATTGGAATCCTCAAGATCAGGTACACATTCTCAGGTGTCACTGTCATCTCACCAATGGGTAAATGGAAGGTGTTGTGGTCACTGTGCCACCTCTCTGCTAAGGCAGTTAGAAGTCCCTTGTTATTCCTGTGTTGGGGCATGTCAATCAATGAAGTCAATCTGTATTGTCCAATCACATTAAGATCAGCCTGCACTAGATGGGGTATCAAATCCCAAGTCCTTGGGAAACACTCTTGAATCTATAGGATTGTCGAAGGCTCCTATCATCACAACATATTGCAAATCAACAAATCAATCAATCAACATCAATCAACCTATCAATCTAATAAGCTTTGATGAGACTTTGATCAAATCTCATGAGCATTTATCATTGAACCTCACCTATCATGAGGTCAATCATCATCAATCTATTATTGATTCTCACTTATCATGAGGTCAATCATCATCATCCTATCATTGATTCTCATCTATCATGAGATCAATCATCATCTAATCAACAACTGACATGATCATCAATCATCATAATCAAGGAGTCTAATCTAAAATTCATCAATTTGGTCTCAATGCTCTAAAAACATTGATGCACTAGAAAAATTCACCGGTGTGCTAAAATAGGGTCTCAAAGCACTAAATCTCTATATTTGCCATCAAATTTCATCATTGCGCTATTTCATTTCATCAATGTGCAAAATTAATCTATGCGCTACAAAAGTCAATGGATGCACTAAATCTTGACCTAAATGTGCTACTTTATCGAATGTGCTAGAAAATGAATTTATGCACTACAGAATATCACCTATGCGTTATTTTGCTTGATGCGGTAAAGTATTCAACCTATGCCCTACAAAACATACCCTATATGCTAATCTACTGTATGTGCCATAACAGCGACCAGATGCACTATATCGGGTTCCTAATGCGCTAAAACGTGAAAAGGTAGAATTTAAACATGAAAAACAAGAAAATAATGAGATTCAAATTTTACGAGGAAGTTTTTTGTGGTACGTACTGGAGGTTCATAAGCGGTTAGGAGGTTGTGACATCGTACACGCTTGAATTGGTGTGTCTGGATTAGAATCACCATTTTGGTCAAAAATTTCTCAACTCACTCAATCAATCCAAGTTTTCAAAATGCAAATGCACAAATTAGTTTAAATCACATTGTTTTAACCTTTTAAAGGGTGTTTAAGTGAGATTTTTAATGAGATTGATTTATTTTATTTTTCAAAGGGTCTTAATTAATCAACTCATCACCTGGCAGGTTCAACATCATTTTTCCGGAGATAAATCGTCTCTATGTCATAAAATTTGAAATCATCATCAAATCATTAAAAAAATAAAAAAATTCATCGGTTTACAAATTTTGGCCAAACTAGACACTGAAATTATTATTTTCAACTAAATATTCACTTTCGGGCACCTATAGTGGCTAAACCGTGAGGAATTTGAAGATGATACAAACTAGAGTTTCATGACATTTTGTTTGTAGATTCTAAATATATTTTTTTCAAAATTTTTGGAATCAAATTGCACTTCCTTTTCCATCTCCCTCAAATTTTTTTTATTTTTTTTTCAGAAAACAACATTTTTAAAAAGTGAAGCTCACCATATAATGCATAACTTTTTTTCCATGAAGGATAAAATTCTAATTCTTTTGTTAGATTTGTAACTCCGATATCTAGTGCTTCCACTTGGTTAGATAGTTTTTTATTGAATATTTTTTCTTTAATCAAGTTTTGAAGTCAAACCAATTAAAATTCAAACATACGCGACCGTATAATGCATAACTTTTTTTGTATGTATCAAAATTCAATTTTTTTTGTTGGATCAAGGACTTCAATATCTGGTGCACTCATATTTTTTGATTTTTTTTTATAATCTGCTATTTTTCCACATGTAGAACAGAGAGCTTGATTTTCAGTGAAAAACCTATGTTTAAGAAAACTAAAAAAATAAATACATAATAAAACCAAAACATATTAAAATTATAGTTGTTAGATAGCTCGTCTGAGGACTATCTGATTCTAGTTGAGTTTGTGAAGTCTCCTCCATTTTTATCCTCAACCCGAGCTTTGAAGCATAAAAATCTGGACTTTCAAATTGCCTAAGGGGGAGAATGAGGGCAAAGGGGGGTTCGAACGAACCCCCTTCCCAAAAGGGGTTTTAATTTATTTTTTGTCCGTGCATGCATTAATTGGGTTCGCTTGAACCCCAATTTGAGCGAACCCATTTTTGGTTCGTTCAAACCAACTAGTTCATTTGAACCCCCAGAATTAAATTTTTTTCCATGGGGTCATTTTTTACAAGTTTCCCTTCCTCATTTGAATTGTAAACCACTTTTGTTGGTTTACCCACTCGAAAATCAACGTCTATGGCATATCAAAAAAAATTTGTTAGCATCATTAACAAATTTTTCTTTGAAGCAATGTGTAAACACATCACTTCAAAGAGGGGAAAAATGTATACACCTAAAATCGGTCAGGATAATTAATTAAAACAAGTTATTTAATTAATGAACCTCTTATTTTGTCTACTTATAAATAAATTCTAAATTTATTTATATAGTTCGCGCTTTCTAATTCTTCCATCTTAAATCACATTGTTCTAATTTTAATTAAATAAACAAATTCCAATAGTTTGTTTTATTTAATTAATATCTTCTCACTAAATTTGAATAATTCCTAATTTGAATTTAGTTACATGTCTCCAAATTTTCCTCTTGCCACCTCATCAAGTGTCTCATGAATTTAAATATCCTTAATACTTAAATTGGAAATATCCTCAACAAATTTTGAAACAAATTGGAGACACTTGTCTCTCTCCATCATTTCATTCTCTCTCACACTTGGCATGGTGTTCTTTTAAAGGGAACCATGTCCATGATTCCCTCTAACTTATTCATTCTCCACCATTCATCTCTCCAACTAAAATCCTGATTGTTGGTTGCTGCCACATCACAATATGCCTTGGAAATCCTATAAATATAGCATCATTCTACAAATTTTCATATCCCATCTTTGAGCAATATTACTCTACAGAAATTACCTTAGAACACTTTGAGCATTGAGAACATTTGAGCATTTAGTAATTAGCATTTTAGAAGCATTTAGTTTAGCACAACCATGGCTTAGTTATTAGTTACATTTCCATTATCATTGCAGTTTTTATAAAACATTTGCATCATAGTCTTTAGCATCATATCCATTATCATATCACCATTATCATTTACAACATATCATATAATTCAATCATCATGTAGGAATAGATTTACTGCATTTCCAACATTTCGTTCTTTAGGTTGTCATTCTAACAATCATAGTGCATACACAAATCTAAGAGCCATTATGATTTAATGAATCCCTGAAGATAGTAAACAATGGAATGATTTTAGGGAATTTGCTGTGTTTCAATCCGATTAGTTTTGTGATTCAATTCTCTAATATAATACGTTTAATTTATTGTGTGGTTTTATTACTCATTTACTCACATTTCACAATTCACACAATACACTTAATACTCACCTAACACAATTTGCATCTCCTAAGAACATAGTTGTGAAAAAAGGTACTATGTAGAAGGGAGTGTTGTTAATGAATGAATTGAAAGAGAAAGTACCATTTGATTTAGGGTTGTTCTATTTCCATAAACTATTTCTCAAATTTGATAATAGAAACAAAAATGCAGATCAAAGACTAAAAATCACTCAAAATTTTTGTTGAAAATGTCTATACAGGGACTCATTCACCCTATGGAAAATGGTTCCTAGATTAGGGTTTTCTAAATTTGACTTTTGTATTTTTGAGGTGATGCTATGTGTTTGTTGTTTTAGATCTATAATAGGAAATCCTCTAATAAAATTTCCACATTTTATGCTTCTAAATGCAAGTTTGGCTAGGTTTGAATGATGAAAAACGTGACTAATTCTAATGTGAAATATAAATCTAAATGATTGAATGCTGATTTCAATGCTAACACTATGCAAAAATAAACTCAGATCTAATGCAATTTTTTTTAATTTTTAGTGCTTTTAAGCAATGCAAACATGCAAATTTAACCCTACATGCAATGTTCACTAATGCAAATCTAATGCAATTCTAATGCAAATTATTGAAAAGGTAAGATATAGGGTCAAAGGGACTCCAATTTTCATAATTTTATTATACAAGGTTGGGTTCACCAAAATGATATGATGAGAAATAGAATGGGACTTTCCCAAAATAGAAAAGTGGATCCAAAGAGGGAACAGGGGTCCTACTTCTCTCCGATCACTAGGAAATGAGATCCACACCATGAAATAACAATCAAGGTGTGAATCTTTTGATTTTCCTTTTATGCTAGGATGGAGGTGAAGGTCTAATAACACTTTGGGGAGAAAGATTTGAACTAGCAAAATAACTCCAAATTTAGATCTACAAAATGCATTGAGGAAATTCAACATAAAATAGAAGGAAACATTAAAATTTATAAAGAAATAGATGATAATAAATGTTGTACACCTGTCAAAATTTGTTTTTGCAACCCAAAAAAGGACTCATTTTCCCTATGGCGAATGGGTCCTAATAGACTTTTTTTGAGGAACTCTAAATCTGAAACTACAGCCTAGAAACTGTGAAAACTTGTTGTCCTTGCAACCTTAATAGGGACTGATTTTCCCTAAGGAAAATGGGTCATGACAAGCTTTTTTAGAAAACTCTGAGTCTGAATTTGAAGTTCTAGACCCACACTTCCTGTAACTTGAAATCCCCGCTCTCGGATCCAGATCTATCAAAAACCTGCAAAACAAATTTTGTATTTTTTTGGTGGATAGGGGTTTTCCTCCATCAAACCCCAAGTTTGGTAATTAAACCTTGATGATGAATAGAAATCTGAAACATGAAACGTGTGTGCAATCCTAAACTTAAGTGTGTCTAAGATTAAAAGATCTCTAATAATGCAAAGAAACTCTATTCAAGTGTGTTAGAATAAGATCCTAGAATGAAACATGAACAATATATAAGACCTACTTTAGAAAACCTCAAATCCTAGGTTAATAAGTCACAAATCTGAATATACCTCTCTTTAGGCTGAAAATAAAGTGATCATAGAACATGGAATCATTTAGGAAACAAGTCATCAGGCTTGGTTGAGTCTCATGGTTCTTCTCCCAAAACCTAGAATCCATCATGATTCTCCATATGCATCTATCATCAATTCTTCAACTATGCTTGATCTTTGATGACAAAATGGGCTTGAAGACCTGCAAAAACAATAGAATGTTGCTAAAAGACTTCACTTTATTATGAATGCAAATGCTAAAAAAATGATAATATTTACATTAGAGATGAAATCTCTTTATAATGTACAAAGATTATAAAAGAATGGAAAGTTTCTAAAAATAAACTACAGAAGATAGAAGAAATGATCTTATCTACAATATTATACAACACTGAGCATAATTTAAATAAATACTAAATATTATTTTGATACCCTCCCTTAATGCTCAATTTATCAACTACACCAAGATGCCCCTTAATTTTACAAACTTATTTGGACTGAGCGAATTGGTGAGAATATCTGTTGTTTGCTCCTTTGTCAGAACATACAACAACTGAACTAATCCATCTTCAACAAGCTTCTGAATGAAGTGATAGTGAGTTTCCACATGCTTGGTTCTTTCATGCAAGACTGGATTTTTGGCACATTTGAGAACTCCCTAATTGTCATGTAGAATAAGGGAGTCAGACCTACTTGAGATATTTGCATATCTGCAAGCATCCGACAAATCCAAACTACCTCACAAGTTGCCTTAACTGATCCTTGATACTCTGGTTTTTTCAAGGAAAGAGCCACTACCTGCTGCTTTTTAGTAGCTCGATTGACTACACCAGATCCCAAAATGAAAACATACCCAAAATATTTTCTATCATCAACCGAACCTGCCCAATTTGATTCTATGAAACCAATGAGTTTAGGATTGTGACTCCTAGTGTATAGAAGTCCAAAATAAAAAATTCCATTCACATAATGCAACACACAATTCACTACTACCCAATGATCAGCCTTGGGGGCTATCATGAAGTGTGAAATGTAGCTCACTACAAAACTGAGGCCAGGTCTAGTGGCAGTGAGACAGATGAGGCTGCCCACTAGTTGCCTAAACAAGGATTCATCAACTATAGGGGAATCTGATTTAGCTGACAACTTTAGCCCTTTTTCCATGGGTGTGGAGGTAGGTTTGCAATCCTGCATTCGTAACTTATCCTATAGACTTCGATCATATTTGGAATGGGAGATGAAGATGTTAAACTCTTGGTCTGCCAAACCTCTTGGTCTGAAAAATTCCTAAATTTTTCATGTCAAATGAGTTGCACAAATATTGTTTGATCTCATAGATCAAATGTGTCGAGCTTCTAATAATGATCAGGTCATCCACATAGCCAACAAGAATAAGAATATCACTACCATTGCATTTGACATATAGATTAGAATCAGATGGACTCCTCTAAAAACCATGACCTATGAGGTACTTGTTGATCTTGATGTACCAAGCTTGAGGAGCCTGTTTCAAGCCATAGAGAACTTTCACCAGCATGCACACCTGGTGTTCTTTACTGGAAACCTTGAACCCTAGAGGATGTGTCATATGGACTTCTTCCTTCAACTTGCCATTGTGGAAAGCACTCTTAACATGCATCTGATGGACTTTCCAACCAAATTGGGTTGCTAAGGAAAGGATGAGCTGAATGGTACTCATATTGGCTATAGGAGAAAAAGTCTCCTTGTAGTCAATGCCTTCCTTCTATGAGAACCCCCTAGCAACAAGACAAGCTTTGTAGTTATCAAGGGTCCCATCAGCTTTGTACTTAACCTTATACACCCATTTGTAACTAATGGGCTTCTTCCCTGGAGGAAGATAAGAAAGGACCCAAGTGTGATTTTTTTGAAGACTATAATATTCATCCTCCATAGCCTTTTCCAACTCAGGAATTCCTTTAGCCTCTGAATATGTCTAAGGCTCATAGACACTATGAATGATGGCCATGAGAGAAAAATTAACTATATGTTGTTGTTTTCTCTTGTTTTTGGATGATATCCCCTCAATGAGCTCATCATCATGAAGATCACCAATAGTCTTAGCTCACCATTTAGTCCAGAGAGAAGTGTCAACATCGTATGCATGAGGAGGAGATGGAATTGGTACTAGATCTGGTACAGGTTCAATAGGTGGAAGATCATCATCATCTGGAGGAAATCAAGTTAAGAATCATCAAAAATAGAATCTGCATCATCCCTTCCATTAGGTAGACCTAAGGGAAGATGGACACCCAAATCAAAAGCCTTAAAAGGTTGATCCTCATAATGTTGCATATACGAGCAAAGGTGAAAAGGTACTCGTTCTTCATCAAAAATAGCATCCCAACTGAAAATGAGATGGTTGGTGTCTACATCAATCAACCGGTAAGCCTTATGTTTGTCACTATACCCTATGAACATAAGCTTTTGAATCTTTGAATCTAACTTTGAGCACTTGGTATCTAGAATCCATACATATGCTAAAGAGCCAAAGATTTTTAGATGATTGATCCTAGGTTTGTGACTAGTCCAAGCTTCGTCAAGAGTCTTCCCCTTAACAATGTGACTGAGTAAGAAGATAGGCAGCAATATAGACTGGTTCTACCCAAAATTTATTAGGAACACTCATGTGTTGTAACATGGAGTAGGCCATCTTAGTGATTGTACAATTGTGTCATTCTACAATACTATTTTGTTGAGTGTAGGGCGTGGTTAACTAGCGTTTGATGTCCTGTGTATTAAAAAAGATGGAGAAAGCAGTAGAAAAAAATTCCCCCACATTATCTAACCTAAGAGTGATTATGGAACAACTAGGCTCTTTTTCTACTAAGGCCTTAAAATTTTGAAATATAGTAAACACATTTTATTTCTGTCTAAGAAAGTACACCCACATTTTATGACTGAAATCATCAACAAAAAATAAGAAATACTTGCAATCAGTAAAAAAAGGTGTATTCATTGGCCCACATACATCAACATGAACCAACTATAGTACCTTGGAGGCTCGCCACGAGTCACCATCTATGAACGGAGTCTTGTTCTGCTTCCTAGCTTGACAAGCTCCACAAACTCCATGATGTTGAGTATGGATCTCAAGTAAACTAGCTACAAGTCCCTCCTAAGCTAGCTGAGAGAGAAAGTGGACATTTAAGTGCCCATAGTGTTGATGCCAAAGATTGGTGATGGAAGAATTTTCTGGCTTCCACTACTAATTTTGGAGAATCACTTGTATCCACTAGTATGTATAGACGATGATCCTAAATACCAACAAAAAAAATGGTGTTAGTCTTCCGATCAACAATCGAACACTTATGTGCATTGAATACCACATCCAACTAAGGAGAGTGCTGCATAATTTGACTGGAAAAGAGAAGGTTTAGTTCCATGCTAGGAACATATTATACATTGAGGAATATGAGATTCCTCCCACCAGACTGAATTTGAACAGTGCCCTTATCGACAACTATATAATCTTCACCTCCTCCAAAAATAATTGAGTCAGTGAAAGGAAAGAAGTATGTGAACCAATCATGTTGATTGGTGAAGTGTCACAAAGCAGCTAAATCAATGTACCAAGTAGAGGACTTCACATGATCTATAGCTCTTTTATCCATAAAAGTGTAAAAGGAAGATTCCTTCTGCTTAGTGTGCTCAACAACATTTACTTTTTATTGAGACCCTCCCTACTTCTTTTGTTCAGAAGCCAAACACTGATGATAATCCTTCTTCATACATGACCATATTTTTTGTAGTAATTACATTGAATGTTCTTTTTCTTAGAGCTGACCAGAGGTTGACCTAAGCCTTTCTACTGTGAAGGCTAACATTTCCCTTTATTCTTAGCTTGAGACTTGGTTGCAAAAGCTTTCTCTATAGAGGATGAAGAAGCACTAGTACCAAACTATTTTTTCTAGCGCTCATGTTGCAATAGTATGGTACAAAGCTCAATAAACTTCAAATCAACATTAGTCGATGTAATGTTGAGGGTTTCAACAAAGTGCTCATATGAATTTGGTAGAATTTTCAAAGTGATGACTACCATGCCTTCTTCCTCTATCTTCCAACCAATCGCCTCTAACTGATCATAGATATCTTGAATCTTTGTTAGATGCTCCTATTAGGTCATTCTCTCATCCATCATGATGAAGAACAATTGGCTCTTTAAAAAGAACACACGACTCTTGTCGGAGGTCTCATGCAAGGTTTTCAAATGCTCCCAAATCTCAGCAACTGATTTGTCGGACAAAACCTGTGGAAGTTGGTCATCAATAACTAAAATCTTAATGAGCATCATTGATTCATGATTTTTCTCATCAAACTTTTCTTGGTCTTTATCCATCGATGTGGGACGAGTAGCAGTGCTTAGAACAATCTGATCAAGACAACAATATTTGAAGATAGTCATCATTCACTGCTTCTAGGTATTATAAATTTTTGGCCATTGAATCATTGACTTCCTTCCAACATAATGTTTGTCAATGATTCCATCTTTCACATTTTCTAAAGCACAAAAAATGAGGTACACAAAAAAGGCTGAGAAAAATTGAATGCATGAAACCCAAGATATGAATTCCAATGTACTGAAAGCTAAGATAATTTCAAGCATAAATTTCAAGACAAATCTACTTACACAAATCATAATGCATGGATTACGAGGCACCTAGAAAAAAAGAAGAAAACCTAGAAATCCTTCTGAAAAACCCAAAAAGAATCTATGCTCAGAAAAAAATTTGACTTGAAAATGAAGAGTTTTTTAAAAATCCTAGTTGCCAAATGTGTTTTTGAAAAAAAACACCTGGAATTTGCCCAGGATTTTTAGAAAGGATCTGAATTTATTAAAATTACTCAAACAAAGGCACAAATTTTTTCAGAAGACAATACACACAAGAAACACGTCAGCAGAAAGGAGCCGAAACCAGATACAGGTCGTTTCCAACAAGTAGTGAAATCACTCTCAGAAAGTCTATAGAACGTGGCTAAAAAAATTTCAAAATCGTGGCCAAGAAATCACGTGCTTTATCACTCCTACAAAATGCAATAATCACGCACAAAAATGGACACCAAAGATAGAGAAAAGAGTCGCACACATGAGAAAAAAACAAGAGTAGAAAATGCGGGCTAAGAATCCACGAAAAAATGCATCCAGAAGAAGAAAAGTGATCTAAAATTGCCTAGAGAATGCAAAAAAGGGTTCGTTTTTGACAGATTCCCAGAAGGAAAGCACGAAGACATTCTTCAGAAACCCATGAAAACTAGAGACATGCCTATATACCTAATCGCAATTTTGCAAAAAAGAATTTCCAAAAAAAATCATGTAAAAAATTGATAATATTTACATTAGAGATGAAATCTCTTTATAATGTACAAAAAATACAAAGAATGACAAGTTTATAATAAGAAACTACAAAAGATAGAAGAAATGATCCTATATACAATATTATACAACATTGAGCATTAATTAAATAAATACTAAATATTATTTTAATACATTTTTGTTGGCTCCTTGATTTTGAATGTGAATACTTGATCTCATGTGAAATTCTCTTTTGTCTAGTGTAAACATGAATGTGAAACTTAGATTTATAGGCTTCCTTCTCTAATTTCAAATTATCAGATCTTGAAAGCTGACACATGAGATTTGAATTTTGAACCATAAAATACTGCCAAAAACATATTTAAAAGGGGGATCCTAGGTCTAAGTGAGGACCCATTCACCATAAGGAAAATGGGTCCTAGGCCACTTACCTAGAACACACATTAATCAAGGTGAACATTATGCAAAAGTAGGGTCCTAGAGCTAAGTGAGGACCCATTTTCCCTATGGTGAATGTGTCCTAGGTCACTTACTTAGGACACACACCTTCTAAAGTTGAGTGTTGTGAAATAGAATTTATGAATGCTAGGTTTTATCTCTCAGAAATTGTAATTAATTAAGCTTAAATTTGAATTAAAGGGGCCAAATAAGGAAAAATGACCTCAATTAATAAAGCCCTAAATTAATGTGAAAGTGTAAAGGTACACCTTACAACATAAAAAATAAGGCACCATTAAGTCTATTTTTAATAAAAGGGCCATAAACTTAAAGTGAATATGAAAAACATATTACAACACTAAATCAAGGCATAATTAAGCTCATTTTATTATTAATTATTTCCAAATTAAGTGTGAAAAATGGATACTTTTACCTACACTATAATATGAGGTGGAAGTTGTTGGTTGGAGCCTTTCTAGGGGTATCCAAGGAGATAATGCTTGAAGAATTCAAGATTCTTGCATTGGGGATTATTTATGGTAGTCAAATAGGCAGTGTTGACCTCCTACAATGATCTCAATAACTAATCCTTTACAAACATGATTCAAAGATTGGAAATCTAACCTAGATAGTCATTTCAACCATCATGAAGGTGCATTTAATTTGTCAACCCAGGGACGTGAACTTGAAATGGGTCAGCACAGTATGTGAACTAGGAACTCAAAGTAGTCATTCTATTCTACAACTAAGGAACACACAATACTAAAAGTAAATTGCTTGAAAAGGAATGAAAAAAATGTTGACCATCAATCAATGACTATGCTAAGCAGAAATGCAAAATAGGAATGAAAATCTAAACAACAAGCATGGCACTACTCTTCCTGCTTTGATTGCAGGAATAGTTGCAGAATGAAATTCTAGTGGCTATAGGAACAATTGATGCCAAATTTCTAAGTACTAAACAACAAATAATACTAAACTAATGCTAAAATAAGAAGACGAATTACTCACCAAGTGGGCCCCTTTGGATAAGTATCCTCTAAAACTAAAGAAACTCAGATGCTCAAACTCAAAACTTTATTTTATTCACTATGAATCATGCATACAAGAGAGTAATGTATTTGTATTACTGAAAACTGGAGAATGAGAATACAATATCAAATAGTGCAAAAACCCTGAAGAAGGAGCATCAAATCATTATTTATACTAATTAGCTAAATGTGGTAGTCAACTCCACGACTGGGAGGATGCCATTTAGGGAAAACAAGGAAAGTGGAGCGATGACAATTACACATGTATAGAATCTGGTAAGACATGTAGGTTCAAATGCATATCCAACACAACAATAATGCCCATGCATGCTTGATCATTTAATTCCACTACAAGGTGATTACATTTAGTTGCATGAAGAATCTTCTGTCATCGACTGCCTTTGACTTGAAGCGATTCCTCAACTAGACGTTATGGCCCATGCCCAGCTAGCGGTGTCTTCCTCAAGTTGGCGTATTAAATCTGCATGACAAGGCTAGTACGCATAATAACTGCACATCTATAACCACTTTAAGAAAAATTCATTAAGCACATGCAAAATCAATATAGATAATCCACATATTATGCCAAATGTCATTAAAACTTGTAGAGATAGGATTAAGTCCACTATCAATAGTTTAAGGGAAATATTATGAAAATACTAACATTTAACATTAAAGTCCATGACATCTACCAACAAATAAAATATAGATTCTACCCAAAATTAGACCAAAAACTAGGCTCATCAGTCCCCCCAACCTAACATTTTGTTGGTCCTCCAGTAGGGGAAGGGTTGTTCTTCTGCTTGGTCAAAGCTTTAAAGTTTGCAACTGATAGTTATCCAATATCAATGACTGTAGTACATGAATCAATATCCCAATAGAATTCTCCCAATCTGTCAAATTTGTTCTATCTTTACCTTTCTACAGCAATGTCAAGTTGGTAGTGTATACCTTGATATTTTATGCTACTCTAAATGTGTGAATCTAACTAAGAAACATGAAATGATAAACTACCAAGGACACCTCAAGATTAGCCAAAAGAGAGTTAGAATAAGAAAGGAAATAGATAAACAAAATAGGACAATATCACCTTCCTTGTTGTTGGTTGCTCCTTGATTAGCCTTCGATTTGAATAGCTTGTGTGCTCCTTAGATGGTAGATTGAATGACTAAAATGCAAGATTCTATAGGCAAGATGACTAGCAAAGATGATTAGTTGATTGCAAATGCTTGAGGATTCAAATGGACAGCATGTAGGTATGGAAGTGAAAAGTGTTGAGAATGCAAAATAACAGCATAAGGGTGCTCAAATCTAAAGTGTTGTAAATGCCCTTGAGGAGGGGGTATTTATAGGAGAATTTGAATTCTCTAGAGAATTCAAGGGTCAAGATTGATCCAACAAGGTCAAGATGAAGGGCTATGGTGGGTTGAGAACCCACAAGCCCTCACATCTTGACATGTGGAGGGTGAAGTGGACAAGAGGATATGAGGTGGAGATGAGTTGTCAAAAGGTACATGAGGTGGAAAAGGACATGCACCTTGGGGGATGAGAGGATTTCCACAAAAAGGGATTTCTTGTCCCCAAGTGGGAGTGAAAGGGACTTTTGAGGAATTTTGGAATTCCTCAAAAATCTACATGGGAAAATGAAAGATGGTTGGGGGAATAAGTGTGAATTAAAAATTCACATTCATAGGATGATCTAGAGGATAAAAGGTGGGCTCCAAAAAGGTGGGACTTGGTCACATGTGGAGATTGTGACAAGTCCAAGGTTGGTCACATGTGGTGATTGTGACAAGTCCAAGGTTCTAGAAGCCTTGGAAGGATGGAATGTGAATTAAAAATTCACATATAAAGGAGGGGAATCTAGGACAAATAAAAAGGAATTAAAAATTCCTTGGGGAATGATTAGGCTAATTAACAGAAGGTTAGAGGCAAGTGGCAAATGTTGGAGGATGTGACAAGGAGAGAGAAAGTGAGGAATTTTAAATTGATTTTTAAATCAAAAGGAGGATAAGTGACTAAATTAAATAAATTAGTGTATTTATTTAATTTAGAGAGGAATAAGGTAAAAGACAAAGTATTAATTATTAAATTAAATACTTTATCAGTATGAGACACAGGGGGTAATATTAATTTAATAAATTAATATTAATATGATAGGCGTGAACGCAACAAATTTAATCATATGGAAGTGATTAAATTTAGGTATCTACATTTTGCCCCTCTTCGAAATATTGTTGAAATAACAATGTTTCGAAGAAAAGTGAATGTCAAGGATTGATGCCCCGGCCTGATGAAGAAGAAAGAGGATGCCCCAGTGTCTGGTTTGAAATGGAAGGAAGTGGTAGGGTATGCCCCCTCGAGAAGGCGGTTGGGGAAGAAAGAAGGGGCCCCAGACGACGTCTCGATAAAGGGAAATGGAGGGGACCGTGAGATAGAGGGCGAAAAAATAAGCAAGTTTGCCTTTGGAACGGAGTGGATCGGACGTACGGTTTGCGAATGGCGGCCCCGGGAAGTTTGGGATTAGTTGGCGGAATAAAAAGGTAAATAAAAGATAAAAATTACCTTTTTTGGGAGGGAGGGGTTAAAAGGTAATTTGAAAAAATTACCTGGCTCACTTGCACTGTAGCAGCTGAGCGGACGAGTGGAGAGGAGAGAAAAACGAAGGAGACGATGCCGACAGACAACGACACCGCGATCGTGCACCGGGCGGATGGAGTATGGGCAATGTACCGCGAGGGCACAGGCGGACAGCAGGTGAGTTAAAAACAAAAAACCCCCCTTTTGTGATTTACACAATTTTTGACGTAAAAAATAAATTTAAAAATGCGGGTTTTGTCGGGAACGGGAAAAAAAAAATGGGTTGTTAAAAAAATTAATTTTTTTTTTTTTTTGAGTTTTTGGGGCTGCCAAGAAGGGCGCTGCCGGGCCAGCTTCACACACATGGCCACATGGCCACACAGCAGGCCGGCCAAGGGCCAAGGGCGTTTAGCCAAGGCAGCACATGCAAGGGCCACATCAAGGAGCGGATCATCATGGTATGGCCGGGCGGGCCACAGGCCGCCTCGGCGGCCACCACATGAGCTGCCACGGGAGGTCACGGGAAGGAAGGGGGAGGGGAGGCTAGGAGGGGGTGGGGGTAGGTGGGTTAGGTGGGGTAGGGAATTAGGGGAGGGTTAGGGGGTGGCGTAGGAATTAGGGGGGGAGGGTTAGGGGATGGGTAGGGGATTAGGGGGTAGGGTTAGGGGATGGGTAGGGGATAGGGTAGGGTTAGGGGATGGGGTTAGGAGTTAGGTGGTGGGGTTAGGGGGTGGTTAGGGGATGGGGTAGGGTTAGGGGATGGGTAGGGGATGGGGT